>MU377063.1:0-135924 GCA_022495195.1 Xylaria digitata
ATTGTCGAATTGTATACGTTTTTATATATAAAATAATCTTTTAAATCTTTTTTATTTTTTAAAACTGTTATAATATAAATATAATAAAAAGACTAATATATTTGGATTTCTTATTTAATTACAAATCTAATAGTTTTTTCTTTATATTTTTATAATTTTTATTAATAAAGTTATTTAAAGGTTTATATATAATATTATGTAGTGGTATGTAGCAAGGGGGTGGCCCATTTAATAGGGTGGCCAAGTCAATTAAAGAATGCGTTATACTAAAATAAACTATACTATAAAATTAAATAAAAAAGCTGGCTAAATAAATATAATTAGTAAATATTAGTTATTAACATTACTATTTTTATATTTATTAAAAAATTTGAAAAACAATAAAATTATAAAAGAAAATAATAAAAATTAAAGCTATTTAAGCTAGCGTTTTTAGCATAAAAAGATTTTAAAGCTAAATTAATTAATTTTTAACAAAGTTTTAAAACATTAGTTTTAAAAAACGTTAACAAAACCTAAATTTTTAGCGTAATAAAAATTAAACTTATTATTTTAAACTTTAAAAATATTTGCGTTTTATTAATAAGTTATATATTAATTAAACTTAATTTTATTTAGTATTAAATTTAAATATATTATTATATTTTAACTTATTGTTATAAATGTTTTAAAACATATTATTAATATTAATTTTAATAAAATTTTTAACTTTTTTAACAAATTGTTTTATTGTTAAATATTAAGCAATATAATTAGTATTTAAAAACTAAAAACATAATATAACGTATAACATAAGCTATTAAAATATATAAGCTACTAAAACACTTTTTTTATATTTTTATATATATAAATTAAATAATTTAATTATAACATATTAAATTAATTAAATTTAATTAAATATATTATTGCTAAATGTTTTTATAATATTTGTTACAACTGTGTAAAATGTTTTATAATATTATATTAATACTATAAACTAAAATTTTAAGCTAAAAAAAAAGAAAAAAAAAAATAGCAAAGCTTGCAATTTTTTAAAATTAAATATAATATAATTACTATTTTATAAGTTGTAGTTTGTACGTTTTTTATTAATATAACAGTTTAATAATAGTTTATATATTGTTATAAATAGTTAATAAGCTACCTAACTGCGCTATAGTTTTCTGCACAAAAAAGTATAAAATATTAAACTGTTTTTAGTTTGGTTTAAATAGCTTATATTAGCAGGTTAAGTTAGGTTTAATTAGGTTAGGTGTAGCAACTGCTACACTACCTTGCACTTACAGGTTATTTACTTTAAATAACTTTTGAATAGGTAGGCCGAGGGTTACGCGCCCGCTGCATTCTGCAGCAGGCTGCGCCCTGCTAATAGTACTAAAAGCAGTGCACTTTTTTTACCGCAACTTAAACTTGCAGCTTTTAAATAGTTTAATATAATATTATAAACAATTAATAAGCTACCTAACTATATTATAATTTTCTGCACAAAAGAGTACAAAATACCAAACTGTTTTTAGTTTGGTTTAAGTGGCTTATATTAGCAGGTCAAGTTAGGTTTAGTTAGGTTAGGTGTAGCAACCGCTATATATATTATATTTTTTTATTAAAACAAAAATATAGATTTTGATTTATATTAATATTAGATATAGCGTTTAATTATTATAGCTTTTTTTAACTTTTTAGCTATATTATTATTTAAATAGTTTTTTATATATTTATTTGCAGCAGCTACACATATTTATTTTTTTAGTTTAACTAATAGTTTTAAAGCTTTAAAATATAGCTTATAAAATTGTTTAAGTGCAACAAATATATTTTTAAAGTTTTTTGCTAAGTATTATATATTGTTAAAGTTATATTTTTGTTAAAAAATTTAATATTGCAGTATATAATATTTTTTATGCAAGCATAATTTTTTTATTTTGTTTATTTTGTATTTAAATTTTTTGTTAATATTTTTAAGTTTTAAAAGCGTTTAAATTTGTTATAATAATAAGTTATTATTTGCTTTTTGTAATTAGTTAGCATAAAATAAGTTTTTTATTTTGTATAATAAAAATAAGTTTAAAATGTAGTTATAGCTTTATTTTTTTAAAATTTTAAATAGTTTTATAAATTATAAGTTTAGCCAAATAATTAATGCTTATATAAAAAACTTTTTTTTTTTTAAAAAATATTTTGTTTTTTATTTTAAAGTTAACTAGTTTGCGCTTTTTGTTAACTTATAATTTTTATTGTTTTTAAGCTGCTTTTGCTAATATATGTGCTATTTTTTAGATTTTTTATATTTGTTTTATTAGTTTTAGTGCTAGCTTTTGCAGCAGCGTGCTAATTTTTTTGTTTAAAAGTTTTATTAATAATAAGTTATATATATTAGTTTTTAAAGCTACTTTTAAAAAAGCTATATTTAATAATAAATATTATAATAAGTTATAAACAAAATTTAACGCTAATAAATAAAAGCTTTAATTATTTTAATATTTATTAATATAAAATTATAGTTATTAGTTAAATTTTTAGTTAATAAACTTAATTGCTTTTTGTATTTAAAAGTAATAAGCGCTATTATTATAATGTTTTATTTTAGTTAACTTGTTAATTTTTTTTATAAAATTTGATATAAAAAACAATAATATTATGCTGCTACTGTTTTTGCTATATTAAATTTTTTATTTAAAAGTATAGCTAGCAAACAGCTAAACTTGTTTATAAAAGCTTATACGTAATTATAGCTTTAGCAATTTTTTAGCATATTTTTTTTGTTTATTATTATTTGTTTTTATATTGTTTGCAGTATTAATATTAAGTGCAATAGCTTAAATGTTTTGTTTTAAAATATTTTATTTTTTTAATAGTTATAACAGTTATATATATATTTTTTAACATTTTGTTTTAAATAAAACTAATAAAAATTTTGTTTAATTATTTTAATTATTTTGTTTTAGCTTAAATAAATAATAATTTTAAAATAGTATAACTTTTTAATTAAAGCTGTTTATAAAAAAATAGTGTTATTTAAAATAGTTTTAAGCACTTATAGCTAATAATTTTTATAGCCCAACTTTTAAGCTTTGTTTTTTTTTTTAATTAGTTTTATTAGTTTAGCTTTTTTAAATGCTACTTTATTGCTTTTTATAGCAGCTATTAGTTTTTTTATAGCTTAAGGTTTAATTATAATTAAAATGCGTTTTTTAGCTTTTTATACTTTTATTATAAATAATTTAGCTGTTTTTTTTAAATAAAGCATTAGTTATTACATTTTTTTTTTAAGTTTATATTAAAAAATAATATTAAAATTTGTTAAAAAGTTGGCTTACTAGATTTAGCATGTTAAAAGCATATGTTTAATTAAAAAGTATAAAAAGGTTTAATAATTAATAATAACAAAAAATTTTTGTTTTAAAAGCTTTAAGCAATAATGTTTTAAAGTTTGTATTATAGCTAACATTTTTTTGTTTTATATAAAATAAGCTTTTTTTAATACAGTTATTGTTTTTAAAAAGTATTTTATAAGCTTTTATTTTTTGTTTTTTTATTGCTGCTAAATAATTTTGCTAATAGCGTTTTTTAATATGTTAGTTTTTATTTAAATAAGTTGTTTTAAACAAAAAAATGTTAGTACTAGTATTTAGCATGCTAATTGTTTTATAGTTTTAAAAGCGTTTTTTTGTTTTAAGCTTTTTTTAAATAAAGCGTTTTTTTTAAATAACTAGTTTAATAGTTTTATAATATTGTTAACGTAGTAAATAAATATATAAATAAAGTTATATAATTTTAAAAAAAATTAAACTGTTTTAACTTTGTTAAAGTTTTTAAACTTTTAATTTATAATAGCTTTAATTTTTGTTAAATTAATTTAAATATTAATTTTAGCTTTTATAATAACGTTTAAATAATTAATTGTAATAATATTAAATTAAAATTTTTTAAAATTTTTTTATAATTAAATTTTATGCAAACAATAAATAATCTTTTTATATTGTTTTTAATGTTTTTTTTTTAGTTTTAAATATATTAATATGTTTTTAGCATATATATTAACAAATTTATTTAACAGTTTTTATAGTTAAATATTAATAAAAAATTGTTATTAAGCTAAGCTTATTTTAAAGCTAAAAAAAAAAACTTTTTATTAAAAAACTTTTTGTTAAATATAAAAAGCTATAAAATATTAAAAGTTAATAAATATGTATAGCTAATAAAAAGTTTTAATAACGTTAAATTTAAAGTATTGTTTTATATTTTGGCAGTTATAAATAATACTGTTTAAATTTAAAGCTAAAACTATTTTGTTTTTTAAGTATTAGTTTTGCTAGCAGTAATTAATATAAAACTTTTGTTTTTATAAATATAGTTTAAAAGCAAATAAAACTAGCGCTATATTTATTTTTATAGCTGGTTTAATAAAATTTATTTTTAATAATTAGTTTACTACTTTTTTTTTTAAAAATAAATATTAAATTAAAGTTTAGTATTTCAAAGGCTTATTATTTTATACTTTTTTATTAAGTTTAAAAATTATATTATATTTTAATTGTAATAAAAACAAAATGCTTGCTTTTTTTTTTAAAAAAAAACTTTTTAAATATGTTAATAGTTTTAAAAAAAAATGTTAAACTAAAATTACATGCTTAAAATTTTTGTTTGCAAAAAATAGTAACGCATCCCTCAATTGACTTGGCCACCCAATTGAATGGGCCACCCCCCTGCTACGTACCACTACATAACATTATATATAAACCTTAAAATAACTTTACTAATAAAAATCATAAAAATATAAAGAAAACACCATTAGATTCGTAATTAAATAAGGAATCCAAATATATTAGTCTTTTTATTATATTTATATTATAACAGTTTTAAAAAATAGAAAAGATTTAAAAGATTATTTTATATATAAAAATGTATACAATTTGACAATATAATAACTTTACTAATTTTAATCGTATAATAAAATAATTTATACTGTTGGATTTGTAACTAAAAAAGGAATTCAATAATACTTTTGTTTATTTTATAGCTAATTTATTAAGCGAGTTATTAAGCAATACGCTAATATAACGCTAAGCAAGGATTATTTTAGCGCTTATTTTAGCGTATTGCTTAATAACTTGCTTAATAAATTAGTTATAAAATAAACAAAAATACTACTGAATTCCTTATTTAGTTGCGAATCTAGCGGTATAAATTATTTTATTATACGATTTAAATTGGTGAAGTTATTAAAGTATTACGTGATAAAGCCCGGACGATTTTTGTATGCGTTCTAGGGTGGCCCATTCAATTGGGTGGCCAAGTCAATTGGGGGATGCGTTATATATAATTGCAGTTTTATAAATTTTTTTAGGTTTGTAATAAGTATTAAAAAAGTTTTTTAAAGTAGCATGTAGTTATATTAAATAGTTGCATTTATTTTTAATAATTGCATGCTAACTAAAAAAAAAAAGTAATGTTTTTATGTTTTATTTATTATAGCAAAAAATAAAGTTTTATATTTAATAAACGTTTAATAATAAAAATAAAAAAGCTTAAAATAATGTTATAATTATATAAAATGCTTTATAATATTGTATTAATATTATAAACTAAGATTTTAAGCTAAAAAAAAAAAAGAAAAAAAAAGAATAAAGCTTGCGATCTTTTAAAATTAGATATAATATAATTACTATTTTGTAAGTTGTGGTCTGTGCATTTTTTATCGATATAACAGTTTGGTAGTAGTTTATACGTTACAGCATTTTAATAAGTTTGCGCATTATGCTTAAGCTTGCTATATATTTTATACTTTTATATGCGCGTTGCACTAGCTTTTATATAACAACTATTTGCACGTATTTTATTTAAAATCTTGTTTTTGCTATATAATAAATAATTTTTTATTTTAAATACGTTTGTTTTTTATATAGCAACGTTAGCTAAGTTTATAATTTGTTATTTAAAATGCTATATTTTTTTTTTTTAATAATTAAACTTTATATATAAATAATGTTATACTTTTTATAATTTAGTTAACAGCTTTTAAAATAGTTTTTAATAAGTTATTTTAATATTATACACCTTTTTTTTTAATATAATTAGTTTAAAATTATATATTTTTAATATTATATAAAGTTTATAATTTTTAAAAAAACAAATATTTTTTAGCTAATAATAATAATTTAAGTAGTATTTTAGTTAATAATTTTGTTTTAAGCTGTAAAATTATATAATTTAAATTATATAAAACTAATTTAATGCTTTAAAAACTTTTTAAATATTTAATTTAGTTATAAATGCTTTATACGCTTAATAAAACGTTATAAAAAAAATTTTTTTTTTTAATATGCATAATATATATTTATGTTAATTTGTTAATTTTTTTGTATATATATGTTTTAATAAGCTAAAACAATTAATATTAAAAAGCTAAAAACAATATAACAAATAAAAAAGCATGTAAAAAATAATAATATTATAGTTTTTAGCGTATAATTTAAATTTAATAAAATAATAGCTTTTATAACTATTAAAAATTAATAAGCAATAAATATTTTTTATATAACGCGCAATATATTTATTAAAATATTAAATTTAATTAAAACTTTGTTTATTTATTATTTAGCTGTTTTTTATTATTAAAATAATTTAATTAAACAATAATTTGTTATTTTTATATTATCATAAAAAATAATTTTTTTTTGCTAAAATAATATATAGCAAAACTATATAACTATACAATTTAACACTTTAAATAACAAAAAACTATTTTTAATTGCTTTAATATATAACTTTTAGTTGTTTACGCTAATTAAAAATTATAATAACTATTTTAAATAATGTTTTGCTTATTATAAAACCAGTTTTGTTAAAGTTATAAATATTTTTTTTAATAATTTTAAATTTTATTATTATAAGTTGTATAAACTTAAATTACTTTTAATATATATTAAAATTTTTGCAAAAAATTTGCTAATAATTAATTTTTTAATTAAAACGTGTATAAAAAATAAGTTGTTATTATATAAAATTTAAAGCTTAATTAATGCTAACTGCTATTATGTTGTATACGCGTAAAAAAAAATTAGCTATATTTTTAATACTACTTAATTAAAACAAAAACAATTATAAAACTAGATTTATTATATATTATACAATAGTTTGCTTTTTAAGTTTTGTTAATTTTTGTTTAACGCTTAATATAATTGCTTTTGTTAAACAACCTTATTATTGTATATAAAGTGTTATATAAAAAATATTATATATAGTTGTAGCACGCCAAATAAATAATTTTAAGTTGCGTTATATAGCTTGTGTCACGAACAGTCAATAAGCCACCTAACTGCGCCATGGTCTTCCGCACAAAAGAGTACAAGATACCAAACTGTCCTTAGTTTGGTTCAAGTGGCTTATATTAGCAGGTCTGGTCAGGTCAGGTGTAGCAACCGCTACAGCTTATAACGCAAGTTTTACTTTTTTTTTTTTATATAATAGCAGCATTATTAGTTGTTAAATAATTAATGTTTTAAAAATATATATATAAAAATTAAAAAAGTGTTTTAATAGCTTATATGTTTTAATAGCTTGTATTATATATTAGTTATTTAATAATATTAAGTGCGCTATTTTATAGTTTAAGCAAATTAGTTTTAAATATAAAATAAAAACTATAATAATTATTAATAGCGCTAACAACAATAAAAAAAATAAACAAATATATTAAACAATATTATTTAGCTATATATGTTTTATAAGCTAAATAATGCTTTTAATTATATTTAAATTAGTAAAATAAAATAAATAAAATAAAATAAAATAAAAATATAGCTACTTTGCTATTTTTAATTTTGCTAATTATATTATATGCAGCTTAATAAACTGTAAAAAAATAATAAAAACTTTAAAAAAGCTAAAATTAAGCAGCTGCAATTTTTTTGCAATAAACTTTTAAACTTGCTTAAAAAACATTAGCATTTATATTAGTTTTAACTAATAAAACAAAGTTGTTATTATTAATATAATAAGCTTAAAATATATATTTACTTTATTTAAAAAATTTAAACATTTAAATAGCTTTAAATTACATTATAAAAAAAATAATATAAAACAATTTATAGCTTAACAAATTTTATAGTTTTTATTGCAGCTAGTATAAAAAAATAAAATCGTTTTTTTATATGCATACAAAATTTTTAAAAGCAGGCTAGCTTAAAGCTAAAACGTATACATAGCAGCACTTTAACATTAATAACATACAAAAAAACTAGTTATACAAAAAAGTTTTTTGCAACAGCTAAATTTATGCTAACGCGCTTAATAAATTTAATAACGCTAACAATAAAAAAGCATAATAATAAAATAATAAATAATAAAAGCTGTTGAATAAGCTTTGTACAATATTGTACGTTAAACATACGCATAAAATAAAATATAATCTATTGTACTATATTTATTTATATCTCTTTATATAAAAAGGAAGCTTTGTACAAAGCAGAGTTTTTACTTTAGGTAAAAACTTTTGCTAGCGTACAAGCTAATACGATAAAGGGAATTAGGTGCGCACGTGTTAATAACTTTGTACGTAACAATAACTTTATATGTGCCTACACGTACGGTTGTAACTAACACCAGTTATTTCAACAAAAGCAGTAATTTAAATAAAAAAAATAAATAAATAAGGCTTAAAAATAATTAAAATATAAAAATAATTGGCAGCAACTGTAGCTAAAACTAATAAAAAATGCTAGCAGCAGTTAAAAAAAAAAAAAAAATATAACAAGTTATATATTTTGTTTTCGAATTAGCTTGCTAAATAATTTGCGTTTAAAGCAACATGTTATTATAAGCTTAAATATTTAAAAATTATTTAAAATGCGCAAAATTTTTCTATTAACTAAAAATTCTTATTGTTTACACTAATTTTTTTATTGTTTACACTTATTTTTTATTAATCTTAATTAATTTATAGCTTTTAATTTTATATTATATTTTATTATAATTTTATTTTTAATTATATTAGCACTACTTATAACAACATTTAACTTTATATTTAAGTTAAAACAACTTATTACAAAAAAAAATAATTGTTATAATTTAAATGCACTATTAACTAAATTATTAATTAAAGTATGCTTTTTTTAATTTTGTTTGCCCATATTATTATAATTTATTTAGGTGTGCTTTACACACTATTCTTTGCTTTTACAAACTTTAGTTTTATATAAAACCTATTAACGCATCCCTCAATTGACCGGATCACCCAATTGACCGGATCAGTTTCGAATTCCGTACTATTTTTAAATTTGTTATATTAATCTTTTAATAACTTTTTAAGGAAAAATCGTAAAAATAAAGTAAAAACACTATTAAATTCGAAATTAAATAAAAAAAATTTTTATATAAACATTTTAAAATTAGCCCCACTATTTAGCTTATAAAGTTAAAAAGAATCTTATATACTACTTTATATATAAAAATCAGTACTTCTTGGCATATAAATAACTTTGTCAATATTATAGCTATAATATAATAAATAGTACCATTCGAATTATAACTAAAAAACAAATCTAGTAATATTTTTATTTATTTTATAACTAATTAACAAAAATAGCTGTAAGACTATACTTTATAGATTTGAAATCTACGTTTAGTTACAAATCTAATGGTATATTTTATTAGTTTATAAAGTAAAAACTAGTAAAGTTATTAAATTATTACGTAATAACGCACGGACGATATTTGTATGGCAAAAAAAGTGATCCGGTTAATTAGGTGATCCGGTCAATTAAGGGATGCGTTATACAAAATATATATTATATTATACTTAACCTTAAAAGACTTCTTAAACGTAACATGCTTATTATTATATTAAAAATTAAATAGCAATTAACTTTTATTAAAATTAAAGTTAAAAATTATTTTTTAAGCTTGCTAACTAAAATTTTAAATTTTATTAACTCGATTATAAAAACTATGCAAAAGTTAATATATAAAATGTAATGCATAAACTACTACCAAACTGTTATATTAATAAAGAACGCACGGACCACAACCTACAAAGTGGTAATTATACTATATCCAATTCTAAAAGATTGCAAGCTTTGCTATCCCCTTTTCTTTTTTTTTTTTTTGCTTAAAATCTTAGTTTATAATATTAATATAATATTATAAAGCATTTTATATAATTGTAACACTATTTTAAGCTTTTTATTTTTACTATTAAGCGTTTATTAAATATAAAACTTTATTTTTTATTATAGTAAACAAAATATAAAAACATTACTTTTTTTTTTTAGTTAGCACGCAATTATTAAAAAATAAATGCAATTATTTAATACAATTATATATTACTTTAAAAAACTTTTTTAATGTTTATTATAAATTTAAAAAGATTTGTAAAACTATAATTATATACAGCGCTAAAAAGTACGTTATTAAAAAATTTAACTATTAATATATTAATTTAGTTAATTAAAAAAATAAAAAAATAAAAAACAAAAGTTTTTTTAAACGCTTTTAAACCTAAAAAAAAACAAGTAATATTTATATTAAAAACTATAGCTAAAAACAATTAAAACAAAATTTAGCATTTTTATTAACTAATTAAGCAGTTATAAGCTTAAATTTAATATTAAGCTAACACGTTTTTATTAAATAAATAATAATGCAAAAGTATTAAAAGCAGCGCTTTTAGCAGCATTAGCTTTAGATTTGTAAATATAGCTATATAAAAAGTGTTTAAACTTATTAGCTATTTAATTAACGCAGCTAGCAAAAACTATAAAAAAAAAGCAAAAACTTAAAAAGCAAACTTAAATAAGTTTATAAGCAATAAAAACTTTTTTAATAATTAGCTTAAAAAACTAGCTAACAAGTTAAAAAAAAATCTTATTATTTTTTGTATTAAGCAAAGCTATATGCGCTATATAATGTTTTTATTAAAAAAAAACGTTAAAAAATTTATTAAAATTTAATTTTGCTTTATTAAGCGTTTATTTAATAAATTTGCTAAATTAATTTAAACTTTAAAAACAGCTTATTATAACTTAAATTAAGCTGCTTTAGCTTATAAAAAACTAAAAACTTTTTGCTTTAAGCTTAATAAAAATAGCAATATTTATTAATTTATTTTTTAGTTTAACAGCTTTATTTAAAAGTTTAAACTGTTTAAAAGCAAATAACTTTAGATTTTTTAAAGCTATATTAATATAAACTTAAGCAATAAGATTTTTAAAGCTAATACTAACTTAAGCATAACTTATAAACGTTTTTATAATAAAGTAGCTAAAATTATATTTAATTATAAATATATTTTTTAATAACGTTAAAAAATTAGTGCTAACTGTAAAGCTAAAGCTAAAGCTAACAACTTAGTTATAAAAACTTTGCAGCAAGCTTTTAACAAATCTAACTTTATTAAAATAATTAGCTAACTTAAATAAGCGCTAACTAATAAAAAAAAAAAAGTTTATTAAAACAATAATATATGTTTTAAATATAGCAAACTAAAATATAAAGTAGCTAACTGCTTTAAAAAGCAAGCAAATATAAATAAAGTTTAGCTAACTAAAAAAAAAGCAAACAACAATTTATTTAGCTTAAATAACTTAAAAAATTAACAAAATTATTAAAAATTTTTTTAATAATTTTATTTTTTTTATTAATTAAAATAAATAGCTAAAAAAAATTAATATTATTTAATTAAAAAATATAACTATAAATAAATAATTTTAAAATAAAAACTATTGCGCTATATAATATTAAAACATAAATAAATTTATTAATAAATAAAAAATTAGCTAAACAAGTTAAACAATAACTTAATATATAAATAATTTATTTAAATTAATTAATACTTTTATTTAACTATTGCAAAAAAACTGTAAGCTTAATAAAAAAGTATTTAGTAGCTATTTTAAAAATTAATAGCTACTGTTTTAAAAACTAGGTGTTTTAAATAATAAATACAGGTTATAAAGTTATAATTAATATAAATTAGCTTATTAAACATAACTTTTTTTTAAACTGCAAAAAGCAATGCTTAATATGGCTTAAAAATCAATTTGTATTAGCAAAGTACTTTTTAGCTATTTAAATTTAACTATTAAACAAAGCTAAACGTTAAATCGATTTTAGCGTTTATATAACGATCGGGTTCTATTTCTAGTATATGTAAGCCTTCCACATAGGTTGGTTTATCTACAGGTATAGGTTGTTGCTTAGTCCGTATAACTAAAAGGGGGGTAACATTTGGTAAAAAGTGTTACAAAGGATATTATACAAGTGTAATAAATAATTGTTAAAAGATTAATTTCTTTATAATAAATTTTTAAAAACTAAACTATAAGCTAAAATTAAACAATAAAAAAAAGAAAAATTAAAACTAATTACAAAAAAAACTTTTTATGTTCTTATAATATTTCTTTTTTTTATATTTGCTAAATAGCAATAAATAAAAACCTATCCCAACTATTCTAAATAGTAATAAATAAAAACCTATTCTAACTATTCTGGATAGCAATGGATAAAAACTTATCCTAACTATCCATTACGTGACCTTTGCGC
This sequence comes from Xylaria digitata, assembly GCA_022495195.1. Taxonomy (NCBI): domain Eukaryota; kingdom Fungi; phylum Ascomycota; class Sordariomycetes; order Xylariales; family Xylariaceae; genus Xylaria; species Xylaria digitata. Next base: position 12,541 of record MU377063.1, read on the forward strand.
TTATAATTGGCTATAGCTTGTTTCCTGGTTTAGCCCTTTATTTGGTTTATGACCGCGCTAAGTCTTTCTTTTAAGCTGTCTTCTTGTTAGTTCGTAACAGTTTAATAAAACGCAAACTAGCAAAATTAAGCTTTAAAAAAAAAGTATTGCATACTTTAAAAAGCAAAAAAAAAAAAGTTAGCTACTGCTACAATAAACGCAAAAAAAATAAAAAATTAAGCTATAATTTAAAAAATTATAAAGCAAGTTAAAAATAATTTAAACTGTTAATAATAAGTTAAGCTAGCGTTAAAAATGCTAATTAAACTAATACTTATTAAGTTTGTAAAATTATTTAAAAACAAAAAAACTATAAATATAAAAGCGGTTAAGCTTTAAAAAACGTATAATAAAAAGTGTATACTGTTTTTTACAAATAAAAATTTTAAATATATAGCTTTAGTTTAACATTTTTTTTTAAAACTATTAGCATATTTAAAAAGTTTTTTTTAAAAAAAAAAAGCAAACATTTTGTTTTTATTATAACTAAAATATAATATAGTTTTTAAACTTAATAAAAAAATATAAAACAGTAAGCTTTTAAAATATTAAACTTTAATTTAGTATTTATTTTTAAAAAAAAAAAGTAGTAAATTAACTGCTAAAAATAAATTTTATTAAACTAGCTATAAAAGTAAATGCAGCGCTAGTTTTATTTGCTTTTAAGCCGCATTTGCAAAAGCAAAAGTTTTGTATTAATTACTACTAGCAAAACTAATACCTAAAAAACAAAATAGTTTTAGCTTTAAATTTAAACAGTACTATTTATAACTACTAAAATATAAAACAATATTTTAAACTTAACGTTATTAAAGCTTTTTATTAGCTATATATATTAATTAACTTTTAATATTTTATAGCTTTTTATATTTAATAAAAAGTTTTTTTTTTTAGCTTTAAAGTAAGCTTAGTTTGGTAACAATTTTTTATTAATATTTAATTATAAAAACTATTAAACAAATTTGTTAATATATATGCTAATAATATATTAATATATTTAAAACTAAAAAAAAAGTATTAAAAGCAATGCAAAAAAGTTATTTATTGTTTATATAAAATTTAATTATAAAAAAATATTAAAAAATTTTAATTTAATGTTATTATAATAAATTATTTAAGCGTTATTATAAAAGCTAAAGTTGGTATTTAAATTAATTTAGCAAAAATTAAAGCTATTATAAACTAGAAGTTTAAAAACTTTAACAAAATTAAAACAATTTAATTTTTTTTAAAATTATATAACTTTATTTGTATATTTATTTATTATGCTAGCAATATTGCTAAATTATTAAACTAGTTATTTAAAAAGAACGCTTTGTTTAAAAATAGCTTAAAATAAAAAAATGTTTTTAAAGCTATAAAACAATTAGCATGCTAAACATTAGTATTAGTATTTTTTTGTTTAAAGCAACTTATTTAAATAAAAATAAACGTATTAAAAAATGTTATTAGCAAAATTATTTAGCAGCAATAAAAAAACAAAAAATAAAAGCTTGTAAAATATTTTTTTAAAACAATAACTATATTAAAAAAAGTTTATTTTATATAAAACAAAAAAATGTTAGCTATAATATAAACTTTAAAACATTATTATTTAAAGCTTTTAAAACAAAAATTTTTTATTGTTATTAATTATTAAATCTTTTTATATTTTTTAATTAAACGTATGCTTTTAATACGCTAAATCTAATAAGCTAACTTTTTAATAAACTTTAATATTGTTTTTTAATATAAACTTAAAAAAAAAAATATAATAGCTAATGCTTTATTTAAAAAAACAGTTGAATTATTTATAATAAAAGCATAAAAAGCTAAAAAACATATTTTAATTATAATTAAACTTTAAGCTATAAAAAAATTAATAGCTGCTATAAAAAGCAATAAAGTAGCATTTAAAAAAGCTAAACTAGTAAAACTAATTAAAAAAAAAAACAAAGCTTAAAAATTAGGCTACAAAAATTATTAGCTATAAATGCTTAAAATTATTTTAAATAATATTATTTTTTTATAAACAGCTTTAATTAAAAAGTTATATTATTTTAAAATTATTGCTTATTTAAGCTAAAATAAAATAATTAAAATAATTAAGCAAAATTTTTATTAGCTTTATTTAAAACAAAATGTTAAAAAATATGTATATAATTGCTATAACTATTAAAAAAATAAAATATTTTAAAATAAAATATTTAAGCTTTTGTAAACAAGTTTAGCTGTTTGCTAGCTATATTTTTAAATAAAAAATTTAATATAGCAAAAACAGTAGCAGTATAATACTATTGTTTTTTATATTAATTTTTTAGCATGCTAAATTGCTAGCTATTAAATAACGCAAAGCTTTTTATATTAAATTTTATAAAAAAGATTAACAAGTTAATTAAAATAAAACATTATAATAGTAACGCTTATTACTTTTAAACATAAAAAGCAATTAAGTTTATTAATTAAAAACTAGATTAATAATTATAATTTTATATTAACAAGTATTAAAATAATTAAAGCTTTTACTTATTAGCGTTAAATTTTGCTTACAACTTATTATAGCATTTATTATTAAATATAGCTTTTTTAAAAGTGGCTTTAAAAACTAATATATATAACTTATTATTAATAAAGCTTTTAAATAAAAAAATTAATACGTTGCTGCAAAAGCTAATACTAAAACTAATAAAACAAATATAAAAGGTTTAAAAAATAGCACATACATTAGCAAAAGCAACTTAAAAACAATAAAAATTATAAGCTAATAAAAAATGCAAACTAATTAATTTTAAAATAAAAAATAAAAAAATTTTTAAAAAAAAAAAGTTTTTTATATAAGTATTAACTACTTAGCTAAATTTATAATTTGTAAAACTATTTAAAATTTTAAAAAATAAAGCTATAGCTATGTTTTAAACTTATTTTATACTAACTGATTATAAAAAGCAAATAACAACTTATTATTACAATAAATTTAAACGCTTTTAAAACTTAAAAATATTAACAAAAAATTTAAGTACAAAGTAAACAAAGTAAAAAAATTATGCTTATATAAAAAATATTATATATTGTAATATTAAATTTTTTAATAAAAATATAACTTTAATAATACATAGTACTTAGCAAAAAACTTTAAAAATATATTTGCTGCATTTAAACAATTTTATAAGTTATACTTTAAAGCCTTAAGGCTATTAATTAAACTAAAAAAATAAATGTGCATAGCTGCCGCAAATAAATATATAAAAAATTACCTAAATAACAATATAGCCAAAAAATCAGAAAAAGCTATAATAACCAGACGTTATACTTAGTATTAATATAGATTAAGATCTGTATTTTCGTTTTAATAAAGGAATATAATATATAAACTATTACTAAACTGTTATATTAATAAAAAACGCATAGACTATAACTTATAAAGTAGTAATTATATTATATCCAATTTTAAAAGATTGCAAGCTTTGCTATCTCTTTTTTTTTCTTTTTTTTTAGCTTAGAATCTTAGTTTATAGCATTAATACAATGTTGTAAAGCATTTTATATAATTATAACACAAAAATGCTTTTTTGTAACAAAAAAACAAAAAGTTTTGTAAAACTAACTATATTTTAAGCAAATGTTATAAAACTAAAAACAAACAACTATAAAATAAAAAACTTTTTATTATAGTTAACGCCTAAGTTTTATAAGAATTTAAAAACAATAAAATAGTTAAATTGGGTAATAAAGCCAAAAATAGTTGTTTAACAAAAAAAAGTATAAACAGGTTAATAACGTTGTAACATTTGTAATAAGCTTAAACATAATATACAAACTTGTTAAATAAAAATAAAAACATTTAATAAAAAAGATTATAATTAATTTAATTAATTTGCATGTGTTATAGTTAAGTTATTTAAGTTAGCGCATAAAAAGTGCTGAAAAGTGTGTTACTAACTTGTGGTGCGTCACTGACTTGTGAGTGACGTTAATTTTTATATTTTTATTTAATTTTTAATTTCGCTTTGTATTAGTTAGGGCTTAACGGTTGAAAGGTAACTACCTTTGAATTGTGGGAGCAATTACTGTATGGGGTTTGGATTCATTTTCAAATAGTGAAATGTCCTCTTCAAATATTTGACCCGTCGATGTACTGTGCCTGAGTATCAAACTCATTCGTTTTAATCTCTTGTTCTTAAAGCATTCTAGAAGAACTTGGATCGTAAGATTGGGTCCCGGGTGGTGTCACTCCACGTGCCTGCGTGCCCGGGAAGTACGGGAACGTGCCGCAGAACAGGAGTTAACAACACTGTGCTAGAATTTGCCAATGATGATTGACTTACCACCAAGTTGCTTCAGTAGAGCTAATAGCCGAGTACTAGTACATATACTAGTGTAGACACCTCGATCTGGTTAGTGTATATGAAGAAATGGCGGTATCTTAGTCTATATTCCTGTTTGATTTTTAAATCTCAAGACAACTGCCTTGAAACGAGACATGATTGGGAAGAAATATGGGCATGGAAAAAGGGAACTACTACACTAGTACTGTAGAGAGGAAAATGGTATTGAACTTGGCGTTTTAGGACTAGGGCCCCATTGCCCAAATGAGACGTTGTTGTCTGGATGAGCTAAATTGATTGACAATGCCAACGCCCCCCAAGCCGAATGAGGCTCTGTGGAGCCATTTTACCATGCATGACATCAGTTGCAGATGAAGCAATTCCAACCCTAGTCCCGAAATTGGAAATTCGTAATTTGTTCTCAGGAGGAATCGACATTAGGACTTCGATGAAATGCTATGTACATACATAGTGTAGTACATAGTAGTAACCTAGTGTAGTGTATAACTATGAGAACGCACAGATCGAGCTCGGACCAACCGTGAACAAATCCGGCGTAACACTATTGTACTAGCACAGACCCCTTCCAACTACTACATACACTAGGGAGTACACTAGTAGGTTACCTAGGTGGTGTATACTATGTAAGTAGTTCATGTTGATCACTCCCAAGTTCGAACTAGTTCACACTGGTCCTTCTACTATATACTACATAGTACAGTATGTAAGGTTTAAAGAACAGTGAGAAACGACGGAACATGATGAGGGTTGAGAACCTTGTAAAGTGTGAAACAATCGGAGGGCTAGTGTATATATCAATCGGCTTTCAGCAGATATGTGGTGAGTACGTTACTAGATGGTCATTGATAATGCTCATCTTACTCAGGCAGAAGCCTGGACCAATATCTTCCAAAGAAGATAGAAGAATTGCCGACGACGAGAATAGGTAGTGTAAGAGAGTCAGAATCATTGCGACAAGAACACTACGGTACACCACATACTGTAGACTAGTAGTCAATCCTTTACGGAAACCTTCCGAGCCCCATATCCTTATTACTAGTTATATTAGTGCGGCGTAGACGATGGAAGGACAGCATAAGCTGACAGTGGAATTTGTTTAGTTTCACCTCCTGTGTGTATGTTGATCTCAGCTTCAAAACGGCCTACTCCCCATCCCCCCGTTTCCTGGCCCCCGGTCATACCCCGGTTACCGGTCAATGACCCGGGCTCCTTGTATCCAAGGTTAGACTAGTGTGGACTACTTAGTTACCCATTCAATGATCCTTTTTTTCTTCTAGACATGGGCGCTTATAGAACAAAGTGGTCGTGCGGGGAGCAAAGCTTTTACATACACGACTATGAGCGTAATTGGATCCTTGTAAACCCAATGTGATAAATTCAGTGTCATAGGCCTTCTTGAAGCAACTCTTAATCTACTTCTCATCCCCCTCTTCCGCTTGTTTCCTTCTTCCTTTATACCTACTATAGGTCCGAAACCAAGCAAGAATCTCAGTCGCCAACAATTCTTCAAGGCTGGCCCTTGTTTACCCATCTAATATAGATGACTTTAGATGGCTTCTCCTCGTCGGCCCGGGTTACTGACTAACCCATACCAACTTGCCACCCTTTTGCTAGGTATCGCTTTTTGCTTCCTCGCTGCAACGACGATTCCGCCTTCGTCCACTATATATCTAATTCGAGCGGACTATGGCATTAATGATAGAGATGGTATAACCTCGACAGCCTGGTTTAATAGCCTCGGTTATTGTAAAGCTGATTCCAACAATGATGTCTTGTTAGTATTTCTTGAATAAGAAGTAGTCTAGGTGGCTAGTATACTGACTTAGCTTAGGACTCACACACTCTCTGATATCCGATGCTCCCACCCAGTAATCGGTTATAATGCGGAGGCGGCTATAGAGCAAGATGGAACGACTATGGTTTCCCTTTCCCACGCACCTACCTTATCAATACTCCTCACAAGAGGTCTCTATGTCCTAATCCTAGTCGCCTACGCCCTCTGTTTAGTCGGTATGGCGGCCCATCAAGCCATCCTACGTCGGCCTACAGCTATGAGATACGCCGTCTCTGTAGGGAGTAGTTTACTAGCACTTCTCTCTTCGGGCATTGCATTCCTTTTCGAGAATTCGTTGCGCTCATATATCGCGAGCGGTGTACCGACAACAGCAGGCGTCACATTTAAGACCTCCAACGGACCCTTAGTCTACGCATTTATGTTAGCTTTATTATTTCAACTGGCTGCTTGTACCGTGGGGTTCTATAGCTGTATCGGAGGCAAATATCAATGTGAGGGCGGCATCCGATTGGAGGACGAGGAGAAATCGGCATCAGGGGTGAGCATGAGCCGAAGCACCAGTGAACAATATTCATTACTAGACGAAAAACAATCCTTATATAATTAATATAGAGCTCAATCCTCAATACTAAATTACTCGCGCCACATTGTCTCATGACTTGTTAGGTGGACAACTGGCGATAATACGCAGTCGTTTACAGGGTGCATTTCGCTGTCCTTGCGTCTGTTAGGACGACTATTTAGTTGTCTTAGTACCTCAGCCGAAGTCTGCTCTATTTGGTGCTAATACCTTCTCGGCTACTTACTTGATAATGCGGCTTCATGGTACTCGTCGAATAGTATGAATCGGGCATTCTTAATAAACATAACCGTGGGTTTCCTGTTCAAAATATGTCTGAGCTTGCCGTCCGCCCAAATAACACTTACTATCAAGCCGTATGAACCTACATTCTTCATGCCGATTTAGAATGGCCAATCAGCTCTAGAGGCTGTCTTGGGGAATCTAGCTCAGCCTAATTATCACGCCCGATCCTAGGGACGTATGATTCATGGGGTGCCCTAGTGGTTATATCCAAGCCCGCCTTCCGGTAGTCTGCTGACTTTCCACAGCAGCTTCGCTTCGTCATGCTCTTCCTCAAGCTGCAACACTTCCAACCGTGCGTGTGTATCTTGAGGTTAAGTCACTACAAATGCAGTTACAGATATTCATGATGTGGTCAGTACCAAACCTAGCATACGGATCTCTAATCATCGCGGAATGCCTGCTTCCTAAACTCATAACTACACACACATGCCATGTCGCACACATTAACTTCTAATAATCTCAGACTCCAATGTAGGAAACATTTAATGTCTCGAGGCCTAGGAATCTAGCTAATTCTGCCATTGTCTTAGTAGAAGACATAACTCCAGGATTGACCACAGTAGGCAAAGCAAGTCGGCATTTTTACATTCCAGTTGCTGATATCTTGTGTGTATATAGATATAGAATTGTAAGCCTACTTTCGAAGGCTTTAGAAAAAGTCTATGAGACCTTTTAACACCTGAGAAGTTTGTTCGTAACTCGAAGTTATATTCTAGGCCCTACGTCGTAGCTTTGTTATATACTATTATCTATAGTACTTGTGACTACGCCAAATCACAGGGATTAATTACATAGAGTGAATTAGCCTAGATAGAGTTTTCATAATGTAATGTTAAAGGTCATGCTTGAAACAACTACTATAGGTGTAAAAAATAACAGTATGGCCACTAAGATAAAAAGGGAAACGGGCGAGAATATGTGCCTAAGGTATGTAAGGCTTTCAAAGTTTCTGCAATAGGGAAACACTTGAAGCAGAATGCTCTGTCCTACAAAACAATCAAGGGGGGTATATCTATCTGTATGGAGACCAGTCGATTGCTCTTTTCCGTTTCGCCGAGAACACCTAACACCATAGTTATTCCTTTCTGTCAAGAGACACTGCCTGGACGGATGTCCAGATCGATGGTCAGGTGTACGCTGGCACTTTCTATTAATAGCAACGATTTTGAACAATAATACTTTCATTCAGACCCTTCAGTCCCGGAGGCTTCCATATCAACACCTCAACATTTGTATGCAATAAACAATTATGAAAATAAGTGTCTTGGATATGTTGGTCTGAACTAGTACACCAACAAATCTAAAAATTCGATAAGACCCTTCATGTCAGGTACAGTCAATGATAGACTAGGATTATGAACTATATTGTTGATGTCAAGACTGGGAATGCTTTCCTTGTCCTTGGCAAAACTGTCGTGTTGCGAGTACTGCGCTTGACCTCACATGTTAGTAAGTTATAAGGGATTAGGCTATGGACTTTTTACACGTCTTATCTAACTCAGACTACAACGCCGATATATCCAATCCGTCAACCTTGCCAAGGAAGTCACCATTGGCCCCTTTAAGAAGTTCATCAATGTCAACGAGACCATTTGCGATATACTTCTCACTCACGCCGGCGTTGACGCGCCTCGAGAGTAGATCTCGTAGTTCAGCACGCAAGGCACCCAGTTCAGCTTTCGTCATAGATCTAGCTTCTTGCTGCTTCTTCTTGCGGCCACCGCCGCGACCGCCCCAGTTGCCAGCCTGTTCCAATTCGTCGCTATCGTAATCCACACCGAGCTCCTCCGCCGCATTGCGCATCCATTCGTCCTCCTTGCCGCCTTTCTCCTTCGCTAGTCCTGCATCTGCGATCTTCTTGGCCAATGTGACGCGTGGCTTTAGGCGGCCGACAAGTTTTCGATCCACGTCGAGTGTCTGTACAAAGAAATTCTTTCTTGAAGTCTTTCTTTCTGAATGTACCTTGGCGATGAGGCGTCTAGTGGGAATTACTTCCTCGGGGGCACATAGCAAGATGCTGAGACCAGTTTTGGCGGCACGCGCTGTACGCCCAGATCGATGTACGTACGCAGCGGCGTCGCGGGGTACATGATAGTGTACGACGAGGTCAACATTGGGGATATCGAGACCACGGGCGGCAACATCTGTGGCAATCAAGACGGAAGATTTGCCAACAGGTGTGCTGGTAAAACGCTCAATTGATCGCAGGCGTGCTTTCTGCGCCATCTGGGAATGCAACGGGTGCGACGTCAGATTTAGATTCTGTAGCATTGGTAAAATGCGTCGGGCTGCGCTGATAGAGTTGGTAAACACTAAAGTGCGCACATTTGGATATAGAAGTAGTAGCGCATAAAGATATAAATCCTGCAACGCCTATTAGCACATCAAGCCGGTCGTTATAATTGAGATGAACGTTGCGGAAGATAGCGGCCTACCTTTTCCATCGCACCGCATTCCACTAATCCCTCCTTTAGCCCTTCGGCCATCTGTGACACGGGGTTGACGTCGATGAACTTTGGCCTTTCCTCACGAAAATTCAATTTCTTGAGGAGACACTCCATAGAGTCCTCCTGGCTCATCAGATTAAATTTCCCCTTACCAGCCAGCTTCTGCTGAAGGCCTTTGTGGAATGTTGCTGAAAAGACGAGGGTCTGTCTAGGAATAAGATCCGCATCTTCTTCCCCTTCATCTGCCTCAACTCGATCTAGAGCATGTAAAATTTCCTCGGCCTCCTTAAAATGGCCTTCGGTCAAAAGTCTATCCGCTTCGTCCACGACCAGGTATCCGATCCCTCTAAAGGAGCTCATGATTTGAGCGCTCGAGCTCAAAACCTCCCATAAACGACCAGGGGTTCCGATCACGATGTCGGCCTTGGCTAGCTGGCGTTGCTGCTTCTGCACGGAAAGCCCACCCGTGATGGAGCAGATGTATGGGGAATTCTCTAGGCCGTTACAGAGATTCCTAATATGGTCTGTGAGCTGATGGGCAAGCTCTCTCGTGGGCGAGAGAATGAGAGCCAGAGGAGTTTTAGTTCCCGTTTCTGTGCTGCCTTCCCCTGCTAGCTCTAACCATTTCTCGACAATAGGTATCCCAAAGGCCAAGGTCTTTCCGGAGCCGGTAGAGGCCTTTCCTATCACGTCATGGCCAGCCAATATATGGGGTATAGCGGCGGCTTGAATCGCGGTGGGCTTGGAGAACTTCAACTTGGCCAGCGAAGACAGAACTTCTGGGGTAAGGTCTAGCTTTACCCATTCAGATAAGTCGATGTCATCCTGAGGTTCATCTACGGCATCCAATGCAGAAAACACGTTAGTTTCTAACTCGCTATCTACTTTTGGGTCTAATTTCTTCTTCTGTCCCTTCTTTGGCTCTTTTTCGGACTCCTTGGGTTTCGGGTTGGTGTCGTTTCCAGCGGCCCTAGCTTCGGGGGCTTTGGGAGCTTGGAGAGACTGATCGGCTCCGGGTTCAACCACAGCCGGTGATTCATCGTCGAATCCTTCGAATTCATCGCTTTCGCCATCGTCGGCCTCGTCGACCTCGTTAGCTCCGTCTGTGTCGCCCTCGGCGGGAACAGCAGTTCTCTGACTAGGGTTAGAACGGGGCGAAAAGTGTAGGCTGGGTGGCGCGAACGTACAAACTCGACGATGTTGCCGTCACCCCGCACAACTTCGACGCCCTCGACTTCTTCTAGTCCGTAGAATCCTTCGGCATCGTTGAACATGTCGGGTAGCTTAGCTTTGCTCCAGGGTAGGGAATCAATAGGAACCGGTCGCTTCGCTCTCTTCTTGGATTTGTGGGGGACAGATGAGGTTTTTGTTCGTTTTGCTGATAGCGAGGCGCCCCCGGTCACCAGCTTCCTCTTCTTAGCCCCGTTCATTGTGTCGAATTTGATCGGTTTCGACGTCTGGTTGTGTGTAGTCGCAGTGGACCCGGATGTTGGATAAAGTAGCTATCTGCTTACCTAGGTATTCAAAATTTCAGGTCGAGATATATGCTGTACTAGTACATAGCCTGGTGCACTAGGTACTTATCCGAAAGCCCCTGTGGCCCCTCCCCCTCCCCACCCACTATTGGATACATACCTAGGTAGGTATACAGTAGTAGTACCTTAGGCAGTACATTAGGCTAGTATTGTAGGTGAACTCGAACAATCTGATTCGCTTGATGAAAAATCAGTGCACTACTTCTAGAACATTTGATTAACCCCCCTCTTCACTCTTCGGCCTTGCTCACCTACTAAAGTACTTAAGTAGACAACAATATTATTTTATACGCCTATATTCTAAGCGTACAAGTCTTCACTATGGGAAAGTCGTCCAAGGACAAACGAGATGCCTATTATAGGCTCGCCAAAGAACAGGGGTGGCGAGCAAGAAGTGCCTTCAAACTCCTGCAACTGGATGAAGGTTTGTTTTTCTTCTAGAAACCAAGATAAATAATCCCCGACGCTGACCGAATACGTAGAATTCGACCTTTTTGCCAATGTGACGCGAGTAGTTGATCTATGTGCTGCACCCGGTAGTTGGTCCCAGGTGCTTTCCAGGGTTTTGATCAAGGGTGAGAAATTCGGCCGCACAGCGTGGGAAGACCGGGAGGCCAAGTTCCGCCAGCGCATGCTTGGTGTTTTCGGTTTTACAAAGCCTCCTGTTGTGTCGTCGGTGACTGAGATCAGGCCCGAGACCGACGAGTTGAGGCCGCGGGAAAACGTCAAGATTGTGGCTATCGACCTGCAGCCAATCAGTCCTCTGCCTGGCATCATCACTCTGAGAGCCGATATTACTCATCCTGCGACGGTGCCACTGCTGCTGAAAGCCCTGGATCCTAACTACGATGAAAAGACCAAGTCACAACAGGCCGCTCACCCCGTCGACCTAGTAATTAGCGATGGCGCCCCTGATGTCACTGGATTACACGACCTCGACATTTACGTGCAGTCGCAGCTTCTCTTTGCAGCGTTGAACCTGGCTCTCTGCGTCCTCAAACCGGGCGGGAAATTCGTCGCTAAGATATTCAGAGGCAAGAATGTCGACGTATTGTATGCTCAACTCAAAATATTCTTTGAACAAGTCCATGTTGCCAAGCCTAGGTCATCTCGCGCCAGTAGCGTCGAAGCATTTATAGTGTGCCTAAATTTCCAACCCCCCAAAGGATTCTCCCCAAGTCTCAAGGAGCCCCTAGGCGTAGGGTTCCGGTTGAATAAGATGACCGAGCAAAACATGACGAGTCTCCCTATCACTGCGCCTACGGTGATGCAGAATCAGGCAACAGGGACTTGGGAAAGTGCTACCCATTTCGTCCAAGTCACTGATGAGTGCGATATTACTGAAGTTGAGCCAGAGGACCATCGCCAGCATGCAGAGACAGATATAAGATGGATTGCACCGTTCATTGCATGTGGTGACTTATCAGCGTTCGATTCCGATGCTTCTTACCGACTACCACCGGATCACGTACCACTCGATCCCGTACAGCCACCAACTGCGCCGCCCTATAAACGTGCACTAGAGCTGCGAAGAGCTCATGGGGGCGCGTACGGAAAGACTAGCCCAAAGGTGTGAACCTCCTAGTGCTCCGTCTTCAAATCGTGCGATCAATGCATAGCAGCCGGCCCCTCAATCATCCCCATAACCAGACCCTCCTTGCACTCGACCCAGTCATTGGCGCCAAGGGTCGTCTTATACAGATCTATCGATTTGCCAGAAGTAAACAGCACAATGCGGCGAAGATGTGGCCAAGCCTTAATTACTTCACCCAGACAGCCGAGCATCCAGCGTCCGAGTCCCTTGCCCTGATACTCGGGCAACACATACACGTCGGTGAGGTACGCGAAGGTCACATTATCCGTAATAACTCTCATCATCCCAATTTGCCTCGGATCTCCCTGGCCTACAGTCACGAATCATTAACCAGACACGCAACGAGTGAGTGAAGATGAGGCTTACCCGCGATCCGAGAGGTGGACTGGGGAAGTTCGTACAACCCAAAACACAGCGAATTTTGCAGTGTCTCTAGCAGTGCCGTTCTCGGAGGTGCCTTAGTCCACCAAAAAACGTCCGAGTCCATTGCCTCGTGGATGGCGTCGACTTGAAGCAGGCGCTGCTCCGTCGAGAGGAAGAACTCGTCGCGATACCAATTTTTAGGCTCATCCCTGAGTGACATTGTTCAGTGTGGATAGTACAACCTGGAGGAGATACAGCGAGAATGGAAGGCGTCGAACGAGAATATTATACACGAGATGACGGTTTGAGTCATATTAGTGATTTATATTCTGTAAATAGACACTATAGATAACTCTCCACCTGATTCCCTTTTTAAGTTAGGTGCCAAGACGGCGATGCATAGGTGATATAGCGTCACAATTTGAAGGGTCATATATACTCCATAACAGTGAGGACTCAGTTTCTGATACTCCAAGTACATATGGCAACGATACGCTAGAGCATAGTCCTAGGTATTACCTCCTTCCGCATCGGCAAAGTATATCACTTGAATGGTGTCATTCTTATGCGTAAATTTTCTGTTTTGAAGCCTCGTGTACTTCATTATATAATGCCTTGGGATAATGCCATTGCATCGAAACTAGAAGTATTGCTCTAAATATTGGCAACCTCGGGTTCAGTGCCCTCGATAATAGCGAACCTAATGCATGGACGTTGCTTGAACGTCGGTAAACGGGTTCAGCTTCAATATGCACGTGTTACTAGAGAGGGATATATAACTATCGCTTTATTAGCCATAGAACCGGTGTTTACACGGATATCGAAGCCGCAAGGGAAGCAATCAAATGCAGAAACTCTAGCATTACTGAAACCGGTGGGCCTTAGGTTTGGACCTGGGTTTGAGTACAGTTCGGGCACCACATAAATCTGCATGGTCAGGTTTTTTTTTCCCCTTCCAATCCCTAGAAAAGTCACGAATCCCGCCTTCTCCCCCAATTTTCGATGAGTACTGAGCTTTAGCATTCATTAGCTTTACCATGCACACAACGGCTTGAAATACGAGAACGAGGTAATGAAGGTAATTGACTTCCAAGACTCTCTTGAACCTACCTTTAATGGATATATCACCGTCGTACACACTGTACTTTCTAGATCGGAGTCCGTTATCGCAATTTAAGTTTGATTTGTTAGTTTATCGACAACGCGGAGAGATTCTAAAACGTAATTATAACTGTCACGAAACTATATGAGGACTAGGGCCGCTTGGCCCATGCTATATAAACCGACTTAGCGGAGACTCCTTGCATAGGTAGAGCTCTCTCCTTTGTAAAAGAATAAGCATGACGTCGGGATTGCAAACCCCCTGCATCGCGAACCACCCCCCGGACCCCCGTCAACGCGCTAGCCCATCCAGCCACCTTAATTAATTACTACTTAATAACGCAACTGCGTTTAAGTTTCGCGATTTTTTTTTATTTTTATTTTTTTTACAATTAACTTTTTTTTATCGCTATGCTTTTAGTTTTTAAAAATTATTGCGCAACGGCTGCAGTTTGCACAGTTTAACTAAGTATGCTTATGCAGCAAGTAATACGCAAATAAAATGTTAATAAGTTGTTTATATTTTGCTACTTTCAAAAAGTTTTAATTTAAAAAAAAATTTATTAACATTTTTAAGTTTTGTTTGCTTATTAAAAAAAGCAATTAGCTAATTAAGCTGTAAAGCAAGCTAAGTTAAGCTTTACGTTTTTGCTTTTTAAATTTAAATTTATAGCTAAACGTATGCTAAACGTTTTTAGCGTTAATAAAAGCTTTAAAAAAAAGTAGCATACTTGTTTTTTAGTTTAAAATAAAAGTATTAAATTAGCTAAATTAAAAGCTTTTAATTATATGCGTATTAATAGCGCAACAGCTGTTAATATTAACGTTTTTTTTAACTGTTTTAAAGCTTTAAAAGTAGCAAATATTTTTTTAAAACGCTTTTTTAATATTAACAAAATAAATATAGTTTAAAGTGTTAGCAGCAATTATTTTGTTATTATTAATTTTATTATACGTTAAATTTTTAAAAAAGCTATTAAAAAAAGCAAATAAATTACTGTTTTTAAATATATTAGCGCTAATAGCAAAGCTTTGCTGCCGCTGCTAATTTAAAAAAGATTGCAAGTATAAAGTTAATAATTTTTAAATAAAAATTGTAGTTTATTTAAAAATTAGCGATTTAACTGCTTTTTTAATAGTTAAATTAACAATTTTATTGCTTTAAAATAACTAAAAAACATTTTTATTTTTTATGTTTAAAACTGCTTTAGCAATATATAATATATTTTAGTATATAATAGCTATAACTTTTATATTAGCAACAAGTTTTTATAAGCTTGCTTTTTAAATAAAATATAGCTTTTGTTTTATAAGTTTTATTATAGTTATATATTATAGTTGTTAAACGTAAAAATCTTTAGTTTATTTAAAAAAAAGCTAAAAAACAAACTATAATATATATTTATAAAACGTTTTAATGTAAAGCTTATAAAAAAAAATATAGTAATAGCGTATAAAGCTGTTTATAAAAACATATTAAAACTAAAAACTATAAAAAAAGTATAAGCAATAGCTAAAATATGTTTAAAAAACTAACAAGTTTTATTATTTTTAAAATATATAATGCTTAAAAAAAAAAGTGTAGCTAAAGCAGTTGCGTTTATATTTATAGCAAAAAAACAACTTGTTATACTTAATTTTTTAATAATAACTACTAAAATTATAATTAAAACATTTTTTAAAAACTAAATATTATAAACTATTATTTAAAAGCTAGCAAAAACTTATTTATTTTTTAATAATTTGTTATAAAAATTGTTTTTTGTTAAAGCTAATAAAGCGCTTAGTTTAAAAGCTAAAAAAATTGCGTTTTTAAAAACAAAAATTAAAACTTTAAAAGCTTAAATTAAAAAAAAAAAAAATAAAAGCAAGCATAAAGCAGTTAAAAAAAGCTTTAGCAATAAGTTTAGTTGTATAACATATATACAAAAAGCTAAACGCAAATTGCGTAGCAAAATTGTATATATAGATAAAGCTGCTAATAAAAACGTTTTAAAACGCAAAAATATAAATACTAAAAAAGTAATTAAAGTTAAAACTGCTATAGCTTAATAAAAACATTAAAAAAATTATTGCGAACTAATTATTAGTTAAGAAAATCGCTTCTAAAGATAGGTGCGTTAGTAGGCCGGGGGGTGGTTCGCGATGCAAGGGGTTCGCGATCCCGACGTTATGCTTAATGAGTCAATGTTGGAATTACCAGCAGTACGAACTGTAGCACTAGCCTGATAAGAAGCTCTTGTGCTCTGAAAGTTGCCAAAACGAGAAGGAAACAACTAGAAGAATCATTCACTGCCGCAGATTATTAGCTCGCTATTCCCGGTGAAGTAGGCCGCGTAGAAGTTGTTTCTGGGCGCTAGTGACGAACTACGCTACCTGCTAACAGAGCGAAGTACAATGTTGTGGCCTTGAAGCCAACACGTACAGAGGGCCCGGCTCCGTACCGTTCATCGATTCAAATAGACCGCGATATTCTGCCTTACCCTCATCAAGCCTGTAATCCTCCCGTTCAGTATATAGGAGCCCTACATCTCATCGAACGCCTCTCTCTCAGTCTATAAGTATACCTTCCTACGACCTTCTCGAACCCGAAGAACTTGGATACAGCAGAAGTTACCAGTTTAATCAGTATTAGGCTCTTTGCGCAACGACCAGTATTCATTAAAACCTCATACCTAGGTCTCGACAATACCTATAATACTCGGGAGGATAATTCATTCCTGGCTAAGGGGGCCATATAGAAGAGAAATTTTCCATAAGCCGGAGAGCTAAGTTAGGGCTTTTATGTAATTTACGCAATTCTGATATCAAGTAGTTAGGGTGGCCATTTATTTAGTAGAGGTTCGAGTCTGTTGGCAGAGTAGTGAAATAAGGCTTAGTATTGAGTGGTTGGCCTTGAAGGAAATATCGTGGCACGGGGTATTAAAACTTTAGGCCTACTTTAAGACCTATCTTAAGGCTATTTCCCCAACACCGGAGAAAACTCTCAGTCTACCATTCTACATCACAAGGTAGTTCCATGTGCCTCGTTCTAAGGGGCCCACTAGACAGTGAGGAGCTAGTGAATATTTCCTATAGAACGGAGCGAAGGATTTAGACCGTGGAGTGATAACACACGCGCCTCAAACACATTGGAGGAATATGAAACGAGAGTGACTTGGATGTGACTTACGATAGCACTTCTAACGAGCATGTATTTTATCTAAATACAATCAATCTGACGGTGATTATGCTCCCCCACCTACTGATTCAAGTATAAATACGGGCTTTTACGTATTGCCATTTAGAAACTCTTTAACTCCCCTCCCCTCCCCTCCTTTCCTCCGAATCGCAGTTGGATATGTTTCGAAGCACCTTTGTGGACTGGCTTCTATGAAAGGCTCGTAATAACGTATTCACAAGGGGTTGGGCGAATTTTGGTCGGGCTGTGTGGAATCACGTAGAAGTATAAGCTTATATCGATATTAAACGGTATTATTTTCTTGAATCTCAATATACACAGGCGGGTTTCTAAGAAGAACTACAATAATTTATACAATCTGGATATCCTTCTAGTTTAGAATACGAGGGCCACGAGGATCATTTTCCCGAACACATTCTGCCGCTTTCTCCTCTTTCACATGTTCCTCTTTGTCCTAGTTCCTTCATCATTTTTCCTCTTCATCTCGCTCTCCCTATTACCATCCTTCATCACCACCGTCAAATAATCCGAAAAGTACCAGCGAAAAGGATCCTCCAGGTATCTTGTCAAGCCGCGTAGAAAGGATACCGAGAAAACATGAATGACGGGGATTAAATCAGGGTTTGATTAATCGCCGTTTCGAAGGGTATTAAAAGGGAATTTGAACCTAACGCGCCTATCATGTTAATGTACTAATTTTGCCTACTAGAACTCAGAGTCTAATTACTTATATTGTTTGTTGTCGAAATAAGGATGACAAGGCCTCTGTCATTGCAGATCTATTATTATAAAAACTGGTTATAACATGGTTCATCTTGGTAATTTAAAATTGAATCGCAACGGGGAAATATGTTCAATTTTACCTCGTGAAACCTTCTCTTTTGCTTACTATTAGACTAAAACCTTATCACAACTCGCAACCGCTAGTAGTTTTAGTATTTACTTATTATTACCTTTGTAATATAGTATGCAGCATTTCAATCTTATATTTAAAAACGTCTACTGATGGAGGCTTCTATACCAACACCTTAACATTTCTAATAATATTGAAATGTGCGTGATTAGTGCAGCCAGGAGTATAACAAGTGCCATGTTATTTCTACTGCTTGCGCGATGGCCAATAGCCGTAGCGGAGTAGAATCTTACAAGCAAGGCTGAGATAGCTTAGTGCTACGCATCGGGGCCGCATCGCCCCTAAATCTCTCAACTACTTACCTACTTCCCATACGCAAAAAAAAAAAAAAAAGAAAAAAGAAAAAAAAGACAGAAAGAATTGAATGGGATTTAGAGCACGCGCATGATACGCCCCGTTTAGAAGAAGAAAGTGGCGCTACCATCAAATCTGCGAAAACTCGAGGTCAAAGCCGCAATCTGGATAATAAGAGATTGAGAGGGGCTGAATAAAAGGTGCTGGTGCAAATACCTAGGTCAGAAGATATAAGATTCAGGGGTATTGTGTTGTCTGTGGTACTTTCATGGGACACGGGAAGTAGCGAAGAAACGCAATTATAGGCTTAAGCATTTACGTAAATTATGAGTTATCATCAATTTCTAAGCGTACAGTTGTTTTTGACCGAATTAACCTATTTTAGGGCATATTCCCTTAGATCATGCCTGTAACACCTGTCTAACACTCATGATATTTACACCCCCGACTTTTCTGCTTGCTTTAATAAGCGCGTTTCGAGTTCGAACGAGATTTGGGGTAAAGAATCACGGTGTACGCGCAGGTTATCGTCTCGCATATATACTCCCGCACAAGCTAAATGTGTCGGGCTTCCTATGTGGATGGTTCTCAAAACATCATACACCGCGTTGAAATCCTCTCGAACGTCGGTAGCTGCTGGCAAGGGCCAATACCCAGACCAAGCGAGCGATCTAATCATAGTTCCCAGCATTGCAGGTTCACACTTCCATCTCTCGAGAGGTAATTTGCAGATAGTGGCTGGCGAGACGCAACCAGCCGGCTCAAGTAACCGCACGACGGCTTTCTCGTAGATTTCTAGCACATTTTTGATGGAACTTAATCGAATGGATTTCAACTCGTCTAGGAAGGTTAGTATGGGGTAGACAACGGGATTAAGTATGACTAAGGTTACCGTGATATCCTGGTGGCTCTAGTGTAAAGCTGAATAGTGGAATAACTTCGTGTCCGGCTTCGTACTGCAAATCACCGTTGGCATCGATAGAACAACGATGAGCTAGGTCTCGAGAGACACTCTTATAGAGATTTACATCTCCCATCTCCCGGGCAATCCACGACAGGCGCTCAAGATCAAGCACGGAGATATCGACTCTTTTTTCGTACTCCACCCTGATAGATTCCACCCAAGCGAACGCCCAAGGCTGTAAAGTGGCGGTGAGGTCGTATTTATCAGTCAATACGGTAAGCTGATAGAGACCTTCTAGATCCATGGGCTCCGTGATCCGTGGTATTGATTCGAAACGGCTGTGAATAATATTGAGAATAGTTGCCATGGCCTTGGGGTTATCATCGGGCAGTTCCACCACCCAGTCCGAGGCCGATGGAGCGGAAGAGGATTTCGATTCAGCGAATCCACCATAAAGTAGGGCTTTCCAAACGGGGGATACCCTTGATAAAGTCCTAGAGCAGACGATATAGATGACGGGAAGCTCATGCTCGTGATCGGACTCTCGATCGCGATTATAGCCGCCACGGTCACTAGGTGCTATTTTGTTGACGCATCTTGTTTCTCCGACTTTGAGGTTAAGATCGCCATTTGTATCCAAGATCAATCGAGATGGTACTGGAGGGACGTAGGAGCAAGGGCTTGCCGCAGATGTACGACTTGAAGGTTCGGTGAGCTCAACACAGTCGGAACTCATGATTCCAGAGTGTGTGCTTTGCGATGAAAAAGAAGTAAAGTTTATTGTATAGTTCTGTATCTTTACGATGTGATAGTTTGATGGTTTTTTTTTCCTGTTTTATTTTCTCGGCCCTTTGACAAACCGTGACGGCCAAGTCAAGGCGCCGTTTTATGCATTGAGAGGTATGCTACAGTCCCCGAGTTTATGACACGGGGCATTGAGTCCAGGTTACAGTTTCTCGGTGTGTACACCGTACTTTAGACTTCCTTCCATAGAACTCACAGAAGCGAAGAGGCAGGCATGCGCAATGGGACCCGCTTGCGCACAAGCCAACTTGTAATAACCACACCGACACGAACTGAAGCTCTTTATTTTTTTTTATTTTTTATTTTTTTCTCTCTTTCACTATCCCTTTTCGCTTCTCGCTGCGCGACAGATTCAAACATTGATTACAACACCTGCCGTATAGTCTTCATGCGACCTCTATTGATTTTAAAAGATCCTAGATGTTTTGTTATCAAAACTTTATGATTTTTATTTTTGGCACCCAAGTTGTGTAAGCTAAAGCAAGTTCTTGGCAAACCTCAACCGCGATGTTGTAAGTCACTCAACGCACCACTTTGAAGTGATCTCTAGTGTCCTAGGTAACAGAGTGATGGGGTACCTACATAGGTAATTAACATGGTATATTACTTAATGTATAGGTATTTACCTTGAAAGGTAATGATGTAGGCACCTTCCACACTGTCAAACGTGATGGTTTCAAGAAGTTAGAACCGATTATTCGTGTAAATTTATACGAAGCTAAGCCTATCTAGGTACGTAGGTAAACAAAAGCACCCAGTATGCTGAATTCAAATCGCCGTGCTATAAGAAGTGATTGATTTCTGTACTGGTTCAACCGCTTTAGAGGATTTTGGACAGGGAAAGTCATTGTAAATTCTTCTACTTCTAGGTAAGTACCCAAGGTTATAATTGAGGGTAGAATTGGGTTGGTAATTGCAGAGCCCGGCTGGCGAAGGCTGAACAAAATTTTGACCAGCTGGCAATGGAGGGGCATTGAGGTATTACCTCTTCCCCTCCAAAAGTCCCCTCTCCTTTGTGCTTGTGCTTCCGCTTCCCGCTTCTCGGACCTAAGAAAATTTACGATACCGTCAAAACCCGACTTGAATATCCTGTCTAGCTACAGCAGGCTACAGCAGGCCGAGACGCGAAAGATGCCCCCCACGGCTGCAGACGGCTCACTCGAAAGCCTTAAAACCCTCGTCCAATCCGTCGTCACCCTCATTACTCAGTTCGAAAACAACCTTCACGCTGTCGCCTTTGACAAGGCCCTACCAGACTCTTCCACGCCCCTTCCGGCTCCCCACGCCGCCGCTAGCTCAGTCGACGCCCTCTCCCTTGCTCACGACTCGGCGAGCTTAGTGAAGGCCCATACCACGAAGCTATCCCTCCTCATCATCAACGAACCTTTTACACCCTCTGCCATCGCCAAAGTTCTCCGCGAGCTTGTTGCCGGCCCTATCCCCGCTACTGCCACTGCTGTCCAGGTCTGCACCGCCGACACCTACACTGCCATTGTGCGCCAAGATCTTGCCTGGAGATGCTATCGCGTTTTGAAGGAACTTAGGGGTCTGATTGAAGCTATCCCCTTAAATGGCAAGATCCTCCCCACTGATCGCAAGAATGGCGCCAACGGCGACAAAGGCAGCATCGTTACCACTGGTGTTATCTGGGCCGCATGCGATGATGTTATTCTTCTTAAAAGGCTCGGGGTTGCGGGGCTCTTAGTGCAGAAGGCTCAGGAATACAAAGACACGCTCCAGGACGTACTAGAAGAGCTCAAGGAATGGAGCGAAGAGGTTGAGGAAGACGAGGAAGAGGATGAGGATGAAGAGCACGAAGAGCATGAAGAGGACGAAAGCGTGCAGCATATTACCGACGAGTTACAGAATACCCACGTCTCGACCCAGCAAATGATCGACGACCTCATGACATCTCATCGCATACCCCGAAATGATCCGAATAGAATTCGCGAACGCTTAGACTCATGCCTAAAGCGGTTGCGACTCACCACCTTACTTTACTCTGCTCTCATCCAGAGGCGGATAAAGACTTTACCCTCTCTACCCACCGAGCAGGCAACTCCTATTGCCCGGCGTTTAGACGAAGTGTATTCGATATTAAAGAGCTTACCTCATCGTTTCGGAGATCTCGCCTGCGCATTTTATGATCTGGACACTGGCGCCATAGACAAGGAAATGGATTCCTGTTTCTTTGATGCTTTCGCTGCGGCGGAAATGCTTAAGATGCCGTGGGCTGGTACACAGGATAGATTTACCGAGTGGGCGGACAAGTTCCAAATCAGCATAAAAAAGCCCGATTAGAGGGACGCAACCACGTATAATAAACTCGATAGTGCCCATATACAAAGAGAGGAGTGATGTCTATCCTCCCTCCTCCCCCACTATCAACAAGTGCACTGCATGTTGGCACTGCGTTATCAACCATCTCACCCTAGTGTTACATCGTTTAAACACCATCAAGCAATATTATGAAAACTCATGTCAAGCTTATACCTGGATGGATACAGCGTTGAAGTTCACCTATTTCACGTCAGAATATGCTTGCATTTTGCCAGCATAGCTAGGATGACTTACACGACCCGCAGACGGGCAGCTGTTAGTGATTTCAGGGCCTGTCGTTGATTTGCCGTTCAGCGTTATGGTCACGGCGCCGGTTCTTCCGTTGACTGGGACTTCGTAGAACGAGGCCTTGCCAATAGTGCTAGTGGCGCTAACCGACTGGCCACCATCTTCACTACCAATCTTGACGTTAATGTTGGTGGGCGCATTCGTCAACGCGATGATAGACACAACGTCTTTGGTTGCTCCGACGGCAGAGGCACCCCCGCCCTGGCCCCAAACCGTGCCTATAAAGTACGTCAATACAATCCAACAAGCCTCTTCCTCGTTCACTTACCGCCGTCGTTGCATACGGTGACGGGTGTTGTCCTATACCACGCCATAGCTCCCTCACTTGGGACGGCAACGTCTACATTGCCAGCCTTGTAGGCGCTAATGAAGTATGGCAACACGAACCGAAAGGCTGTGTGATCAAACCCAGTGACGTATATGTCAGCACCAGGGACGACCTGATGGCTTATAGGAGCGTTGATATAGCTCGACTCGCCATAGTCATTCCCTACGCCTGTTAGCACACTTCGCTCTCCTCTTGGGCCAGTAAGCTTGGTGCACTTGAAGACACGACATACAAGTGATGATCTCGATGTACTCGGGGTTGATATCCAGAACCTGCTTCCAGCGATCAAACCAAAGCGAATCGCTGGATGAATACCAATTCTTGTCGGGTAAATCTGTGGCGCATTTCGTCAATCTCAAAGCATGTCTAAAAAACGCCCGCGTGTTGGTATCATACTAGTATAGAAGTAAGGGCTGACGCCCATCATATACGGTTTTCCCTGGAGAACAGACTTATATGCAATGTCGTTCCCCGTTGACATGGTTAGCTGATCCCTCTCGGGCCATGCACCCCAATTAACTATATTATGTTAGATATGTGTTCTTTAATTGAGGGAAACTTAAAAACACTGACAGGCACCATCAATCAGCGAGAGCTTATTCCCCACGCCCGAGGCACCAAGAGAAGCCCAATCGGGTATAAAGAAGATGCCGCCAGCAGCGCTGCGAACACCAGGCCAGATGTCGGCTTGCGAAGGTCCCTCGAAAGTCGAAACTACAGGGAGGTTGTTGACCCTAAACTGGCTACTAAAACCCTTGTAAGTGTTAATGTAGCTGGTGATCTCATCCGCGCTCCATTGAGAGGCTTGCATATCAAAAGAAAGGAATAGTGAGAAGCCATTTGAAGAAGCTACATCGTAGGCTAGGTGGAGTTGGGCGTCATTATAGTTGTCTTGGGCCCCGATGTTGAGGGCAAAACCATCGATGCCTGACGCCTTGGCCTGTGAGATGTCGAGCTGCCACTCGTCACGAGTCTGTCCAGACGTGAGACCGACGATGTAGTGCGCGAAGACCTGCCGGTCTGCCACCGCCAACTTGGCACATAGCCCGGCGAGGGAAACGAGGGAACATGGACGCATCTTGATCGCTGCCGCTCAAATCTCTCTTGGTCGGAGATTGAAGCTGGGAATGGAGGAGTGGAAAAGAAAGAACGGTTCCGTCGGTAACTTTATATGAAGGCCATGAACAATGATGGCGCCAGCGTGAGACCATATACAAAGAACTCCCATATGATCTGATTTGTGCTAGGCGAGTCCATGACGGCGGCCCTCTAATAATAATAACACAATTCCGCTCCCAGCCAGTCGTAAACGAACTTGGACGTTTTGAGGAGGAGTGTGCAGTATGATGACGCTTGACCTCCTGACTCAGCCTTGCTCAGTTGCCATACACAGGCAGCGCACAGATCAAGTGAAGGATTAATAGGCTCTTGAGGGATCCGTTCCCAATGAGCGGCGTTTCCTGATTGGCGCCGAAATGCCACCGACCATGGGTGGCTCGAACCCGTCAGCAGCGTGATGATGCATTTTACAAGGGGTTGTGAAGAGCGGCGGACTGATCCCTGGCATTTGAGTTTGATCAATACACTAGAGCGTAAGTAAGTTCGCGGCCCGGATATAGCGATGCTACCGTCGTTTGCCTAAGCCCGGAGATGCAGGTGTGAATCTGCTCCTCGGTCCGATAGGTTGGCTCAGCTCACTTTGAGAACCTGTATTGTGGGCTTGGATTACATAGTATTTCAGAGCCAAATGAGCTTCCCGAAACAAATTAGACGGGTGTTTCAAAGAACTCAACGACACATGTACAACACATGTGGATTTACATAAAGTTCAAATTTGTTGGCTCATCGAGTGGTGTTGATGATTGAAAAGGCATAATATATCCCGTATGTCTCTTCCAGCCTCGATAATCCGAAGGACCGTGCAACAGGGCATTCATTCGCCTCAGGTACTACCGCCAGGAGCCTGACAAACGCTCCTCTTACACGCAGATGGATGTGCTAGAAGGAAGCTATAATTATTCCTTGGTGGTATCATGTACACTACTACACTACACTGTACTATATCCCCGGCCCATGCTCCCACAACTCAGACTATTTAATTCCTATTCGTTTCAGATGCGGTGCCAGGGTTTATATTCGGTATCGAAATCACCCATAGTATTCCAACGAGCCAAGATAATAACAAATTACACTAGAACCGGCTCCGATCCACAAACTACCCCAACTAGTGTACAGGACTCCAAGATCCGGGATACCTTACCCCAACCTATTGAAGGTAGTCCGGGACTGTCAAGCTATTCTCTACGCAGGAGAACCTCCGTTTTGGCTGTTTCCGTCAAATGCTCATGGCTAGCCGCTCGACTTAGAGTAGCGCTTGAGTTTGTGCCTGAATGCCATTTATCTACTTGATACATCTCCCGATCGGTTTGCTTGGATCCCGTAAATTCGTCGTCTTTAAGTACAAAGGTGAGGTCAAATCCGGGCTGCTTTCCTGCCTTCGCGCAATGGCTGCGCCGCCACCAATTGCGTCGGACCCTACTTAGTTACTCAAAGGTAGCGAATCAATCATGTTCTTGTCGGTGCTACTGCTCTCCGCACTCGGCTTCGCTTCCTCGGCGTCTGCCGCTTTCGGCTTCACCAAGTCCGGTAGCAATTATATCATCGACGCCGGGTCTTCCGAGCCGCTTATCTTCACCGTTAGCGGCACGAGCTGCGATATAACGTCGATTAAGTACCGCAACGTGGAGCTACAGGGCCAGAGCAAGGGCTCTCACATCTCCTCCGGACTTGGATCTGCAACGGTAAGCGTAACAGAAGTCAACGGGAGTGAGTTGACCATAGTCATTCGACCTTTCTTCGGTTGTAGTCAAGAACACATAATAATGACTGCCGTGTGTAGGTTCAAATAAGTATGTTAAGGTGACATGCGCGACGTCGACCCTTACCCACTACATGGTTGTGAAAAGGGGTGACAGCACCATCTATATGGCCACTCATATCACAGAGGAACCGAGTGTTGGTGAGCTGCGCTTCATCGCTCGCTTGCAATCGTCAAAGCTGCCCAACGAGCACCCGTACGGTACCGCGTCGAATACCGCAGGCTCTAGCTCCACTGTTGAAGGCTCCGATGTCTTTGTCGTCAACGGCCAGACTCGCTCGAAATTCTACTCAAGCACCAGATTCATCGACAAGGATGCGCAGTGTGTGTATGGCGGGGCGGACGAGATCCATGTGTGCATGTTGGCACCACAACCCGAATCCTCATCGGGCGGGCCCTTCTTCCGTGACATCGAGTCTAACAACGCCGGTGAGGACACAAATCTATATTGGTACATGAATAGTGGCCACGTGCAGACCGAAACGTGGCGGTCTAATGTCCTGCACGGACCTTATATGATGGTGTTCTCTAGGTCCGGTGTTCCCTCGGTCAAGAACGCGGACGTCTCTTTCTTTTCCGAGCTCGATGTCAAGGGCTTCGTCCCAACCCCATCGCGCGGATACGTGTCGGGAACCGCCTCAGGCGTCCTAAGTGGGCTCCAGGCTGTCGTGCATTGGTACAACTCCGCAGCACAGTATTGGACCATCGAATCCTCGGACGGCTCATTCAAGTCCCCACCGATGAAAACCGGCTCCTACACGATGGTTCTCTACCAAGGCGAATATAAGGTGGCGACCGCGACGGGCGTCAGCGTCAGCACGGGCGGGACGACCTCAAAGAATATTGCTAGCACCCCGACAAGCCACAAATCGCTCTAGAAGATAGGTGAGTACGATGGGCAGCCCACGGGGTTCCTCAATGCCGACAAGTTTTTGCGGATGCACCCGTCCGACAGTCGGATGAGTGCCTGGAAACCCGTGACGTATACCGTCGGTACCTCGTCAGTCGGACAGTTCCCGATGGCGCTCTTCCAGAACGTAAATAACCCCGTAACTATTAAGTTCAATCTCGCCTCCGCCCCCGGAGCAGCGACCCTGCGTATCGCAACGACCCTGTCCTTTGCCGGTTCTCGCCCCCAGGGGAAAGTGAACTCATGGTCTGGCCCTAGCCCGGCAGCGCCCACCAAGATAGATAGTCGCGGAGTCACTCGCGGCGCGTACCGCGGATATGGCGAGGTATATGATGTTAATATTCCATCAGGAACTCTGGTGGCCGGGTCCAATACCATTACCATCTCTTCAATCTCTGGAAGTAGTGGTACTACCTTCCTCAACCCGAATTTTGTGAGTCACGCACATACACAACATGAGACCTATCTTACTAATACATCAATCTAACATAGATATTTGACTGCATTGAGCTCTTCACCGGATAGGCAGTATACGTGTACATGAGAGCTAGAAGCGCAAATATGGCTAGGAAAATAGGGTGGTTCCATTTGAAGTAAACCGTGTTTCACATAAGATCGTGCGCTACTCAGGAATATCCAAGACCCATCAACTACCATGAAATGTCAGATAAACGTCCTGTATTAACCAAAGACGGGAATCGCACAGCGAGACTCTTCCATCAGGTTGATCAATTGCGAATTCGGAATCGAGACAATCATTCTTAACTTACGAATAAGCCTGAAAGGCTTTCTGTGGCAATGAAGAGAGCATTATGAGTAGCCTGAAAGTCCAAACCATTGAGTTGTGTTAGGCTTCTAATTAAAATTCTTAGTGTCTAGGGAGATGGTGTCGCTAGATGGCAATCTTAATAATAAATGTCATTGATGACTCAACTCCTACTGCCCTCGGTAAGATATGACCATGCCAGCGCACACAGAGCAACGACAACCAGATATAGCCACCATACAAGGCCTATCATTCCATTTTCTGCCCCAAGGGCGAACACATAGCCTCCAACAGCCGGTCCCACTGCGCGAGTCAGACTCGCGAGCATATTTCCCGCCCCGTGAATTGTGCCCAGCACCGTCCTTGCGGGAGCGGCCTCGGTAAGCAAAATCACAGTACTAGGGATAGCCATCGTGCGTGCCATAATCTGCGCGCAGACGATAAAGCCTAGAAATACCCATCTCGCGTCGTCATCTTGAGCTAGCAATGACAGATATGGTGCCGCTATATAAGTTACTGGAAAGAGGAACAACGCGATGCGGAATACGCCTCGGGTGCCGATGCGCTTCTGGAGACGAGGGTAGATGAAGAGTTGCAAGAGAATACCGCCTATGCCAAACGTGGCGAGCCATATTCCGATTGTCGCGGATCGAAGGCCAAGACCGCCAGAGAAGACAAGAAATGTCGCCTCGGTATTGTTGGCTGGGGGACTACTCAAGTATACCGGGAAGATATGCATGAATGCTGAATTATGTAACGGTAAAAGGCCGAACGATACGAGCGCAGATATGACTCTTCGTGTCCAGATACCGTGGAAGGGTACTTTCGCAGGCTCGGTCGGAGCGACTGAGGGCTCTGCCTTTTCAAGGCCAGATTGACCCTCGTTCAAAAGCGCAGACCCCTCGCTATCTTGCATCATGGTGTACTTGCGATACGCCGATCCTCCGTTTCGTAAACGCATTGCGAGTCTCCTAATTATCCTCCCAGTTTGAAGACCCCAGTCACTGTGCTTCTCTTTCCCTGGGAGAGTTTCTTTCAAACCCAAGACAGCGAGACATAGCGACGTACCCAACAAGAAAGCGTTCAAGAGCGCCGGTAGCGCGTATGGATACTCTAGTGCCCATTCCACACCGTCAGGGTTATTACTCGAGTTGAATATGCCGCTGGGGCCAAAAAGGGCTGGCAGGTTCACCACTGGTTCCGCAAGACAGCCGCCTAACGCCAGACTCAGCACCATCCCGGAATTGAATACCAGCGGCAAAAGGAGGAACGCTTTGGTTTGGTATTTCCGCTCTCTAACAACCTCTGCAGTTACCGTCCTCATGATACTCACGTTGCTATTCGCTAGACCCGCGAGTATCCTCCAGAATAACAACGCTTCAAATGACCGGGATAACCCAAAGCCGACATTCGCGATCACGGAGACGAAGAGGCCTCCTATTATAGAGAATCGCCTCCCGTATGTGTCTGATAATCGACCCCACGGGAGACTAATGACACATTGCGCTAGGGGGAATGCCGCCACGAGGACACCCGAATATTTAGATATGCGGGCGGCCGAGTTGTCTGTTGAGTTATCGTCTTCACGCGCGGGCAATACTGAACGCACGAGGTAGAATATATAGGGAAGCAGGCAGACGTTCGATAATGGTTCGGATAATCGACATAGGGCAAGGATGAAGAGCTGATATTTATTGGGCAAATCTCTCCAACGAATATCTGAGGCTGTCTTCGTGGCGTCGGCTTCCAGAAGTCGAGATACCTCCCAATCCACGTCCGTTGCAGGTGTTATTCTGGAATGTTGCCTCTCGGTATCTTAAGAGCATCAGGATACGGTTAGCATATGTAACGCCTAGACTGCCGCTCCATAGCACGGTCTATCGGCAAGCAAGATTCGCTTACTATTTGATGAGGATGATGCCTTTGCTCTTTCAACTAAATTTCGAGCCATTTTAAGAGTCTTCCAGCAATGGTAAGGCTTTCCCTCGATGCCCCCCTCTTTCTGGCTCCTAACAGCTCAAATAGACCGACTTCGTAATTTTTACTATTCTCATAGCAAGGATGATCAGTCCGTCTTAGTTCAATACAATCTTGTCGAGCCCCTAGAAAAGCCTCTTAGGTTTAAGTCCAGTTTAGATTATGACCCAAAATGTTTATTATATACCACCACACAAGAGCCTCTCTTATCCTCCCCTAGGATGATGCACTGTAATGGTAGCATGACAGCGCCTTTATCTATGTGATGTAGAATGACATCTTCCGATTACCCAGGCTCCGTAGAATAAATTACCACTCTCATCTCATTCGGAAGTTGCAAGGGCACACTACCTATTCCTATAAATCTGACGAATTGGGCCTTATTGCCAGTATCCATTTAACCGGTGAACTACGGGCGGTTCTGCTTTTGTCTCCGGTGATTGCCCATCATCACGCCCAATCACACTCATTGACATATATTATGTACGTGCCAGCGATCCCTGTCCATAAGTTCTTTTTTATTTAAAATTTTAAACAAGTATAAAAAAATCTGCGGAGTATTTTGAAAGCATACTACGTACATCGGGGTCCGTTCCCACCACCTTGGACGAGACAGTGTATCCATGCAATAGCTGCGTCGCCGTCTGCGGGGAATAGCATGACGGGACCTAATTAGGGCATTGGGGATGGTTGGCAAGGAGGGACAAACGAATGCCATGATCACATTTCACGAGGATCCCCTCGATTCTCTATTTTATGTGCTTGGCACCCCCAATATCCTGGAAGGAAAAGAGTACGAGCTTAGGAATGCGGCATACGCGAGACTCAAGACTAGAATCCAAATTTGGCGGCTTTGATTTCTCATTATATATATTTTATTTTTGAGTCGATATTTACATCGTCAAGATGAAGACGCCGAGAAAAGCTGTCCTCCGACTGCATCTCCTATGCCTATTCTTCGCCCTCGGGTCCTTCGTTTGGGGGTAAGCCTGTCTCTATTTTGATGCGGCGAAGTCGCCATCCTCAAGTTCAGGACGCGCTCAATTTCTCATAACGCCTATTTAAAGTTACTAAAACTACGATGATCAATTTACCATATTCCAATGTTAATGAGAAATGCCTCTCGATCATTGATCGCTCTAATTGAATCCTCTTTATCTATAACATCACTACTGGATCATCCTACTAGGTGTCTAGAATCTCCTAGGAGTAGCTAATATATTCATTCTATCTACTGAATAATCGTATTAACGCATCTTCGCATTTATAGATACAATGTCGGCATTCTCTCGTCAATCCTTGTGCATCCGGGTTTCAGACGTGCCGTGGGCTACCCAACGGCCTCAGAAAAGGGGGTCATCACCGGCATCTATTACCTAGGCACGTGGGCGAGCTACATATTCGTATCTCACCCGATAAGCGATCGTCTAGGACGCCGATATGCAGCTCTAATAGGCATCATCATCGTTGCCGTAGGTACGGCCTTCGAGTCCAGCGTTAGCGGCCCTAGCGCGTACTCTATGATGATCGCGGGACGCATCATCTCCGGGGTCGGCATTGGAATGGTGTCTACTTCCGTCCCCCTATATCAGAGGTTTGCTCTCCACCCCTCCCTCTCTCCTCCCTTCTCTCCCCAAAACACCGGAGGCAGTGATATGACTAACACGGTTCACTTCTGAACTCGCCCACCGCCCACGCGTACACGACATTATACCTAATTTTCATCCACACGGGGCCGGTTGACAGATTTGCTAATGACACATTACATACAGTGAAGTCGCCCCCGCCGGAAAGCGAGGAAAATATGTCGTCTTGAACCATGTTGGGTTCGTCGTAGGACTGGCAACTGGTTTCTGGGTCGGATATGGCGTGACATTTTGGAGCAATACGGCCTACGAGCAGTACATATCTTGGCGATTCTCGCTCGCCATCAACATCGCCCCAAGTTTCATCTTCGGGATGGGCCTGCCGTTTCTCCCTGAGACGTACGTCGTCCTACATTCCCTCGGGTTATCATCCCTTTACTATTTCAGGCATAATCATTGACGATTCTCTTCCCATATAAGACCCCGATGGCTCATAGAGCATGGCCATGACGAAGAAGCCCTGAGATCGCTCCACTGGCTGCGCGAGGAAAGCTTCACGAATGAGCAGATCCACACCGAGCTCGCGCGCATCCGTGACGACGTAGAGGAGCATAGGGGCTCGGGTACGAGCTGGATTATGCTTTTCAGGGATCCGAACCTGTTTCGCCGGCTATGGAGGGCCTCTCTTCTCCAGTTTATGGCGCAAATGGTGAGTCCGCGTCACGAGTCCGAACTGGGTATCTCCGCTCCTAATTGGTAGCATGAGTCCGAATGTATTACTCGGATACTTAGGGTGCTGAGTTGTTCGATTCAAAATTGTCGATGCTTCTGGATTTATGAGGTGCTACCCATCAAGGGGGGTAGTAATGAGAAGAAAATGCTGACTTTCCGACGTTATAGTGTGGTGCCGCCGCGATGAAATATTACCTCCCTACGCTCCTCGAAAAACTAGGGCTATCGACGCGCATAGCATTGATGGCGGGCGGCATCGAGGTAAGGTCGATCCCCCCAGTCACCTAACCCTCTTTTCCGTTACCTTGCGAGTGGAAGACTGCTTGCACTAGAGACTTTTACCACTCCCGTTGAACCCCTAAACATGATCGTAATCCTATAGTCTGCCAATCCGCAATCTCCTAATCTCGCGAATATAGTCTACCCTAAAAATTGGTATGACCGTCATTGAAATGTTGCTCATCGATCGTCTCGGACGACGAACCACGCTCGTCTCAGGTACCCTCGCCATGGGATTTGCGTTGTTGGTATGCCCACCAACTCCTCATCCTCGAGAAATTATACACAATGCGCTAACAAAGTCTCGTTCACACACACAAAGATCAATGGTGTTCTTGGCCAAGTCTACCCGGATAACACGAACCGCGGCGCCGACATCGTCTGCGTCGTCTTCATCTTCGTTTACGCACTAGGCTACAGCATGGGATTCGGACCGGCGGCGTGGGTATATGGATCAGAGGCAAGTTTACATCAATCTCACATATATAAATCTTTGTACACACTACTTCCTCCGGGCTTCAACCACCTCGAATAGCAGCACTTGTCACGACAGCCTTCGTCTACCTCCTATTTAACATTCGAAGTAAGGTAAAAGGCTAACGGCCACCCCACCGAACAGATCTTCCCGACCGCAGTCCGCGCGCGCGGCCTCAACTTCTCAGCCTCGGGGAGCTCCATCGGCTCTATCGTGGCAGCGCAGGTGTGGCCGGTAGGTATCGAGACGATTGGGTCTAAGATCTACTTCTTCTTTATGGCCATCAATTTTGCTTGCATCCCCGTACGTCAGATTCACTTCTTCGCTTTCGCCTCTTACTTTCCCCTTAGTTTTTTTGAGCTCCGCCCCTCCCTTTTATCCCCCCTTCCCGTCTCCGGTTTGAGACAAAGGTCTGGGGAAAAATGGAAGAGGGATCCTCTCAAACCGATGTGAAAGTCGCTAATAATATATGCGACCTATGTAGATAATCCTACTCTTCTACCCCGAGACTAAGGGTATCCCCCTAGAGGATATGGACCTCCTTTTCAGAGACCGACGGCTCCTCGGCCCGCACGACGAAGAAGGAATTGGCGACCCTGCCGACACCACTGGTTCAGGCCTCCCTAAGCCTCTAAACCGTGCGGCGAGATAGCTAGGTAATACAGTAAACCACACCAAGTTATATACATTAGCATGGTTGTATAGGTTCAGACAGCATGGAGGGCAGTAAAGTATGTATATTACGGAAACGGATTGAAAATGAAACAAGAACAGTTACGAATCTGTTCAAGAAAAAACTTTCTTAGGTGCATTTATTATATTAAGCAAAGGCGCACTCTCCATATACACCCGACGTCACCAAGTGTAGTTGTCTAGTAGCTGTCACTTAACAAAATAAGTGACGAGAGTGGAACAGAAAACAAGCAAACCGGTAATTGAATATGGTATCTACCAGACGCCAGCTTAAGCCTCCCCAAAGACCAAAAATGAAGCCTGCAATAAATGATGTTACAACTCTAGTCGCTGATTCTGCCCTTACCCCCCTTTCCCTCATTCAAGACCCATCTGCGCCTCATCGCCGATCCCCCATTGGCCCTGATCCCTCTGGTGTCCATGGATCTCCAACTCTAGCGCGGGATCCAACGTGCCATCATCGTCGTTCGACCGTAGACTAGCTACCTCGCTCGCTCTTCTAGAGTGCTGGGTTCCGCTCGTCGTACGGCGACGAAGCGAAGGGCTAGGAAATCGAAACCTCGCCGACCTAGACGATGTGCTCAAGAGCGAAACCGCGTCATCCTCACCTTTCGCTCTGTTCTCCGAGTTTGTGGATTCGGGAGCGGATGTAGCTAGCGGTAGGCTTGGATCGGTGATGTCGGGGACAGAAGATGCCGCCGGCTGTGGCCGTGCTGGCAATGCTGGTGGCAGTGGTGAAGGCAAGTCTTCTTCCGACACTTCGACCAGTTCCGCATCCCGATACCACTTCCTCCTCCTCGTCCAGCGGCCCCAGCCGTCGATACCTCTACGACCATTCTGCCACTGCAGAGGAGGGATTAGCGGACACGAGACACTTCTAGATAAAACCAAGCATGGTAACGTACCTTATTATCATAAAAGATCCAACCCATCCTCCCGGCGTCGCCATCGTAGTCCGTGTCATCCAGATCCGGTACGCCATCGACACGCCATTTGCTACCCTCGACCCATCTCCATCTGGCACGTCCATCTTCCACTTCGGGCAACTCGAACTCGTCTTTTGGTGGGACTGGATTGTTCTGCTCATCGGTCCAGGCTGCGCGCTCGTAAGCAAATAGACTATTCGTCCAGCCCAAGCCTAGCCATCGCCTTTGATTCTCGTAGAGTATGAAGGTGAAACGGACCCCCGAGTGCTTGTCCTTGTCGCCCAATCGGCTACGTTTGAGAGCCTCGGTCAAGGCGGAGGAGGAGATCTTGGCCGCCTCATGCGCTTGCTTTGGCTTAGTTGTGCTATCGACAGTCTGACCGTTTAGATTCTCGTTTGATTGTTGTTTCTGTTGTTTTACTGGCCTTTCGAATTCCAAGCCGGTTATCCATCGGGCCAACTTTCGTACTGTCGCGCTTCTCCACAACAATGTTCGCGCCACCCTACAGACCTTGGAGTGCCAACTTAATACCAAGGTGCCAAAGACAAGAACCACTCTCTTGGTCGTGACAATGCGCAGGGGCGGCAGGGTCAAAACGATCCAGATGGGTGTGACGGCGAGAATACGCACGAAGAGTGTAGTGAGCGCGGGTCGGGTCGTTGCGCTAGTGGCGGTCCGCTGGGTGGACAGAAAATCCGTCATCTCCAAAAGCGGCTCGAGCAAGATGTTACAGCGAGACGTGAAGACTTTGAGGGTATCGACAATCTCATCGAGGGTTTTCTGATGTCGTGTGCTCGTCGCCTCACTGGTGTTCCTCTGGTGCCCCGGGCCGGCCTGGCTGGCGGTGGAGGAGGCATTGTTCGCCCTCTTCTTATTATCCTTGCTGTGGGCTAGGTTTGGATGTTCTGCGCGGCCGCTACTCGAGAGAGGGCTATAACGGCGGGCGTACATGCCAGCTATTATGCCGAAGACGACAACGATGGGACCGGCAAAGCGCAAGACGGCATCGCCATACTGCACCACGGCCCAGAAGACGACGAGCAGAAGAAAGCTTTCCCAGGGATCGCCGGTGGTCCAACTTAGTAGACCGACGAGCTTGTTGAGAGGAAGGAGGAAAGGATGGCTGTAAGCGAGAGCACGGGTGACCTGGGGAGGTGTGGCGAGGAGCAAAGGCGACTTCTGGTGAACGAGGATGGTAGAAGTGCGCTTAGCGGCGGCGGCGGCAGCGGTAGAGGAGAGATTCGCAGGCGAAAAGGAAGCGTAGGTCGGAGGAGCATACGAGGGGGGAGAGAAGTTGGCAGCCGAAGTGGGCGCCGAGGCGGCATCGGAAGCTATCGTGGCCGAACTGGCAACATTGTCGATGTCGAGGTCGGCGCGGGGTGTGGGCTTGGGAGTCGACATGTGCGTCATCCAGGGTATATCCTACGATGGGCAACAAAAGGGGATTGCATGTCAGCCTATCGAATGAGAAATGTGTGAAGGGAAGGGGAAGAGTAGGGGAGCAGGGGAGTAGGGGTGAGATTAGTGTTCGACGTCGGTAGGAGTATTGGTTGTGGTTATGGTTGTTGATAGTGGACGAGAAGAATAACGAACATGGTCATGATTATGGTTACGATTATGATGGATATGGCTATGGCTATGGCTATGACCATGTCATGTCGCGCTCGCTGCCTGTCTGTCTGTCTACCAGCCAGGTGGCAGGGATAATTGGATAATTGGGTAATTGGAGTAGCTGAGTATTTACAGTAGGTAGGGCAGGTCGAGGCGAATTACAGCGAAATCAACGAAACCAACGAAAAGAGAAGGCGACGAAAAAGAAAGAAAAGATCAATCAAAAAAAGACACAAGCCAATGGCGTAATGACGCGACAAAATGCATCCCACTTACAAGAGCAGCCATCAAGGACTGGATACTAATACAAACAGGAAGGAGAAAGACAACATTCAGTCACCGTCCCGTGTCCCCGGCGTCTATGGGCGTCGATGTCGCCGCGTGCGTAGATGCCTAGGTAGGTTTTTGAGTTGGGTATATGATTAAAGTATGTAGTCGTATCAACTCAACCACTACCGTAGATACCTGGGATACCTAGGATATTGGGGATATTGGGGGATACCTAGGTAGCTGGGGGTGCATCAGGCAACCAACAACCAACTCGACTTGATGCTATGGGAGATCGCACGCGCAGGTCTTGGGACTAATGCGAAGGCGACGTCATCCAATGATATGGAAGGTAAAGTAAGTAAACGAATGATTCCGTAGGTATATATACATCTAGGCATATATCATATATCTGGGCATATATCAAGTAGATGAAGCTAAAGGGAAAATGCTCAAAAGACAGCGCGCTGCTCGAAGCTCGAGTTTAATAAAACAATAGTTTTCCAACAAGACTATGACTAGGTATATTTAGTTGGTTGTCTCGAGAGAACATGGAAGGAGGATAACTACCTAACCTCAGTCAAGTATCTCCGGGTAGATGGTAAGAGGGCATAGGGTAGTGTACAAGGGGGAAAATGCGGGAAAATGCGGGGGAATGCGCCCCATCCTCTCCACATTGTCGGCGCCGGCCATCAAGCTTGGCACTTTCACATGCTAGCCATCATCCCATCCAAATCGAATCCCGACAATACAGACATTCCTTCATCACAAACCCCTATATACCCTATACCTGAGAGCCTTGGGTAATCTATCACATCACTCAAAGCATGTTGTTTTTCATCGCTTTCATTCAGTCCTACGGGATATGGGTAGCGTAGTGATACTGACATAATTACCTTAAGTGCATGCCTAGGTAGATCCTACCAGAGAATAAGTCTCCATAGATGAACCCTACCACATTTGCTTTTCATTACTCGTGGTAAATGCCGGCATCTACGAACCTACTAATTCATATCGCCCCCTTTTTTTTTTTTGAAGCCAATGTCCATGCAAACTGTAGAGTAAGTCGCTCGTCCCATAGTACCACCCAAATGAACCACCGTTTCATCATCATCATCCCCCCTCTAAATGTGCTACCTGAACAAGATCCTCATCAAGCCGCCTGATTTCCCAGCCCCTTGCCCTGTCATCAGTTTGCTCTCAGCCTTCCAAGAGCTGGATGGCAGGGTTGACGCTTCGAAGCCATCGAATGAAGCTTCGTACCTGAATTTTTCCAATGTCTATCTTGCTGCCCCTCACGCGGTCGAACACGATCTTCACCGAGGCATCACCCAACTTCTTAGCCAGTAGCGTCATGGTGCTATTACCGTTAGACCCGGGGATCTCTTCCCGCAGAAAACCTCTGAGCGTTGTTGGGTCGATGACAATTTTCACTAGTCCGTCTATGGTGCCAACCACCCTCTCACCTTCCCCATAGTAGAGTCCAATGGGAGGCTCTTCGCTTTCGCGATTCCATGAGAGAGACCCCTTGCTGTAAAAGGAGAGCTCAAAAGCAGTAGGCCCCAGGGGTGCTCTAGGCAAGAATGGATGTACAACAGGAGACACGGGTCTAGGCGCTTGCTCCGGCACTACAGATCGGGCTGTTCGGTTGTCGGGTGTGTCCATGTCCAATTTAGCTTTCTTTGTCTTGTCCTGTCTAGGTATACCAGCATTCGTCCTGGTATTTTCCTCGGGTCTCACCCGCTTCACCCCCTTTACATCTTCCTCTAAGTTTACTATGGAAGGTAAGGACGTATTCAACAAATCTGTCGAGGAGTATAAAATGGCCGAAACCCCTCCCTCGGCGCCATTTTGATCATTGGTTTGCGCAGTATGTACTGATGAGGCCGGACCCTTCTTTGCTAAGAGCCCATTTTCTTGGGCGCATTCATGTCCCGGAGAACTACATGCCGTTTTGGTGCCCTCGTGCTTTCCTTGGCGGCTAGAGGTACCCGAATCTTCGCGGGTATGAGCGGCTTCCTTGCCATGCACCTCGCTGAAAGTAGGGTACGAAAGGCTAACTCTGCTGCCAGCAACCGAGGTCCCGGTGAGTTCGAGCACAGGTTCACTCATAGAAGGCAGCTTAGCCCCTGTGGTCTTTGGTTCGGCCTCGCGCTCGTGTGCGAGAGTAACTAGTCCAGTTTTCGCGTATTCTATGTTCCGCAGACCGTAAAATGCCCAAGGCCGTCCGTCATCCTGGGGCTGTTGCCATGATGAGTTATACTCGTCTTCCAAAGTGCTGTCCACATCTGAATCAGAGTAATCGCTATCACCGTCGATTTCGCCGGCCGTGTCCTGCATCTCCTGCAACTCGTTTTGGGTAACGTTAGAGATGGAAGACCGCGCAGAGCCTTCGATATCCGAGTCGTCGCTACAGCCGTCGATATCGGTTATGGGCGACACTATCGGGGTCGTAATGGAACCGCTTCTCATTTCTGGGGAGACACATTAGTTGGAAGTCTTGAGCCATTGAAGAATGTTGCCGACGTACCTTTGACACTCTCCTTTCGCGCCCCCTCAAATTCCTCCCACGAACCAAACCCCTCTTTCTTAGCAATCCAACGTCGCGCGGCATTAAAGGGATGATCATGCTTTTTAGGGGCATCTTGTTTATAGAGTGGAAATTTGCTCAAACATTTCGCGGAGACCCAACCCCAGGTACATTCCAAATTCTTGTCACTAAGATAGCGCAAGTCAGTTTACCTTTTCAACAACGCCAATAATTTTTAACTATATGCCCAGGCAGAATCTTCGGAATACCATATGGAGCGTGTTGGGTTGCTGTGAGTACAAGATAAGATATTTGGGTTTGAAGGGCCAAGGTCAAAAAACAAAGGGATCAGGGGTCATGCTCTTAACGTACAAGAACATGACAGGGAATTTTCTGTCCTCAACCCTTAGACCACCATCTTCGAAACCCGGTGCCCAACCAACGATGGCAGCATTCGTAGAATCTTCGGTGTATTTGTAGATATAGCAGCTAGGTGGACTGGAATTTCCCTTATCGAGTAGTCCAGTA
Organism: Xylaria digitata; assembly: GCA_022495195.1. Taxonomy (NCBI): domain Eukaryota; kingdom Fungi; phylum Ascomycota; class Sordariomycetes; order Xylariales; family Xylariaceae; genus Xylaria; species Xylaria digitata. The sequence goes on from MU377063.1 coordinate 51,815, forward strand.
GTAACGAGGCTCTTTTCGAGACCACCTGGTTTCTGGTCATCCCAGCCAAGAATCATAGCTGGGTATTCACGTCGTTCAGGGCTCCAAAAGCAATAATAAACATGAAAAGTCTTCGGGTTCGTGATGATTTTCTTTGAGCCCTTTCGGCATCTCTCAAATCGTCTTTGCAAGGGTGGCAAAGAGCTCCTCCTGCCAACATCAGTCCGCAATGTTACACCCTTTTGGGGGGGGATAGCAATAGCCTCCGTCCCATGGCCGACATCATCCGAGGCTCCCTGTGTCGTGTTTTTGGCCGTTTCAGAGACTCGTTTGATTTTTTGCATTGTGTTCTTCTGCGGTTCCTTCTTAGCCCAACCCCATACTCTTGCGATCAACCCACAGGAATTATATTGCTTACGGGCTTATATCCATCAGCGAAAGCGCGCCTCACAGCATCGTTGTTTAGCTCAGCCAGCTGCTGATTACAATCAATTACTTGGTAGCCAAGCAGTTTGATAGCTGAAGCGTAGCTCCTTGTTTGACTGCCGTGCAACTGACCGTTCAAATGCTTTGCGGCGCCCGGCATGGGTCGTTGGCCGAATCTTATCCCGTGCTCCTCGCATTTAAGGATGTACCAGTCGCGACTATTAGGTGGGTATTCTACAATGGTATCTTTGCTATAAAGAACTAGGAGTCAGAAGTTACTTTTTATAATCAAGACTGGGGTTACTATAAAAGGGTTTCAGGAGATATACATATAAGAGCAGAAGGTTTACTAAAACAAGGGGCCAAAAAATGGCGAATACATACTGTTCTGCTTGGCCATTTTGATAAACCTCATCAAAGGTGATGGTTCTTGGGGCCCCAAGGTCGTCCCCGGTCGTCGAAGCTTTAGAAACAGGTGTTGGTAAGGGCTCCACCGACGTATTGATACGTGGAGATCGCTTCGCCTGAGATTCCATAGATTCTTGCAACGCTTTTCGATTCTTAGTCTTATATCGGAGGACAAACTGCTCCTTTCCATCAGCAGCAAACTCACGTTGGACGCTAGCAGAGAAGCCCTTTTTAGACATTGCTAATTGATCCTGCTCTCGGGGAGCCGCAGCTGTCGCCATAGGAATAGCGTCCTCAACAGAAGGGACCCATTTATGGGGAGGACCGGGAGATTTTTGTGCTGGTGTATGATAAATGGAAGCCGTATCTCCACGGTTTGCTGTTCCTGTACCATCGGTGGTCGCAACAGGGGCAACGGCTGGGTGGACGGGCAGAGCGCTGTCCATAGATGATCTATCAGCAAGAGCTTCTTCGCGGGCTTTCTCATGGTTCGCCTGTTCCTTCTGCTGGGACTCCTCGATAATACGCATGCGCTCTTCATATTGTTTCTCTATGGATTCTAGGATGGCGTCGCGGCCTTCAGTTAACTTGCGAGCCTCATCGTCGAAATCTGCGGGAAAGGGGACCTTGTCGCGTAAGATTTCCAGTTGAACCCGGGTATTCTCTATCGTAGTGTGCTTCTTTGTTTCTGCCTCGCTCCTATAGTCCATCCGCTCATCGTAGTGTCTCCCTACCATAACCGCCCATTGCTCCTTCCATGATTGATGGAATTTCGCGAGCCGTGAGGAATTCATGGCGTCCCCCTAGTTTCCGTAAGTTGCCTATAAGCAAGTAGTATGGCGTGTCGGTCGTTCAGTGTGAGATGAAGTGTGTCGCGTATGCTCACTCCCGCGTCAGTCGGTGACACAGAGAACACCCAGGCAGTAGGTAGGCTATCTACTGGCTAAAACCAAACAGGTAGGTGGGGTCTGTCCTCGTGTAGCCAATACTCAAAGAACTCGATGTTCGTAGTAAATGAGATGGGAGGGCGTAAGCATAGTCAAGAAAGAACGGGGAGCTCTTGGAAGAGAACGAGGGGGGCAAACGGGATGGGGCTCGAGGTCGACAAGAATAGAAGTAGAAACGATGCCTCTAGAGAGATAGTGTAGCAGAACCAGACAACACGCTATCTACCTACCTACCTGGACTATGATGTACCCTTATATGCTGTATGTGGAATGACCCATGTTAGAAGGTAAGGCACGGAGGTGGACATATAGGTAGATGTAGACGCAAATGTAGGCAACTCGAGTTGGGGATTGAAACATCTGCCTCTCTCACTTACTTTAGCAGGCATTCGCTCCTTCTCCTTTACTCCTGCCTGATGCTGTGTTGGTGGAAGAAGGCAAAACACAATATATGAGAGAATGTGTGGGATAGAGAGTAGCGTCGTGTGAGGGATGGATTGATAGATGCCAGGGCACGGAAACGGTCTATATATACCTAGCAAACAAGATAAAACGGATTTGATGGATAAGCAACTCGATAGGCGCCTTCCGAGGATATGAACATCTTCTCAACTTGCAGGAGAACTGAGTCCGTTCAGGACTACCTAACCTACCTGGACAGAGCCAAGGAAGGCAAGGTCAGGCCAGGCCAGGCCAGGCCAGGTCAGTGAGTAAGTAGATAAGTAGTAGGTATACACGTATCCAAGGCACCTACATGCATCGTTTGTAGCAGTTGGCTCAACTGGTGACCAAAAAAGTGATGGAGCTCTCCTGACATGTCACTACACGCATACGCACAAACTACCTGTACAGTATGTATCTATCTACATACATGGACATATAGTTGAGTCTGCCCAAGTACGATCCAGGCGCAGGTAGGTACACTACCGGGTCTACTACGCATCTATGCTACCACCTACATCCACTACCTACATATAGTTAGGTACCTAGGAATGCACATATGTATTTACTGTAACCTCGAAGTAGATGCGTGCAGGTAGGTTCCAGTTTGCAGTGTACGGATAGCCAAGGATGTGTGCCCTTACACTAATGTACAAAGCACCTGGTGTATATATAGTGTACCTAATACTGTGTATGTGTAGGTAAATGTACACTACCATCCCCATCTTGTGCCAAGGCCCCCAGATTATTGCAATGGGAAGCGAACGTCAACATGCAGAGAACCAACAGACTGGAACCTTTGCTTTCAAGGATTCTATACACCAACCTATTATGTCAGCTACTTTTTTTCCTTGTTGCTTTTTCTCGTTTCTTTCTTTCTTTTTTCTTTTTTTAATATAATGAGTAAGTACTACACTATTCTATAGCACTACCTGTAGGTAGTTATCACCAAAATAAATATACATGTACCTACCACAGCACTTTAATAAAAGGTACTCACCTTTCCTACGTTGCCCCCCTAGTATATAACATGATAAATATATAGCATCCGCTTTTTTTTTATAACCCATCTTTTTCTAACCATTAGTAGGAGGACCTATGACTTGTAATCTGCACAGGATGTGTGGCTTGCAGCTAACAGACATGCTTTGCAAAGGAAGCAAGGTCTTAAGCGAGATTAGGCCAACCCAACCTACATATATGTACTGAAGTGCTCATTACCTACATGTACCCGAGGTAGATAGACTAAGTATCTCTACCTGCCTGCCCCTACTAGCCCCTACTATCGATGCTGTCGATACTTATAAGAGATTCGGGTACAAGCTATTAACAGGTAACCATGCGCCGTTACCTGTAGATTGTGTATTCTACACTATGCTAACATTTTCTTTAAAATATGGTAAGTCACGCGTTGGTCTGCGCAACCAATAAAATACTCTTTGGAAGTATCCTAAGTATATATTTACCGCACGCTCTATTTACTAGGTTTTGATTACAATTACCCACGATACCGCAGCATGGTCGATCCGAGAAACAGGACGACATATATATGCGGCCTCAGCAAAAGTAAGCATCTCAGTGGCTAGAGTCATCCCTAGCGAGTTTCAAGAGCTCTCTGTTCCTCAGGACTCATGTACCTATTCATGGTTCCTCCTCTATAGTTCTCACTTCAACCCCATCCTTTGTTCAGCAGGTTACCCAAGACTCAACACCAATGCCTATATACGCAAGTATGATTCTATACATTAGTGGAGGACGGCAATAACTTTATTCCACTCGGCGAGCAAGGGAACAAATGATCAGTATGACTACTCAAGCTAGTCTAATCGAAGCAATATTGCTTACGGCAAAGAGAGCATCCAAAATTATGGAACGCCAAAGTACAAAAGTGTGCTCTATTCTCAGATCGTGAGGCCACTCTTAATCGAAACACAGGTGGCGACGAACAGCTATATATTCACCATTTCAAGTTTTCTCGCTTATACCCAATACCATGAGCGGTTTCCTCGTCAAGATAGGGGACAACTCATCTAAATGTCTGCTATCACACATAAGAAGATGAGAATTATCAGGAGGGCGAACAGATTATCACCTCCTCCCTCATGGTCTAGCCCGACCTCTTCTTCGTAAGCTCATCAATATTAAATTTGTCCATCACCCTCTCGCGTTTAGTACCACATGAGAACCAGTGTGTGCCACGACATACTTCCATAGCCTTACACGCACCCATGCTGCAAGGCCCAAACTACCATCTTCCACTTGTCTCGGAGTACCATTACTTGCTATTGCTTCCCAACGCTTGTGTCACAGATCGGACAGACCAACAGTGGTTTGACGTTGCAATACATGATTCGGGGCCAATTTCAGGTAGGAGACGGGCAAACACAACTAGGATTACGGCAACATGAACCGATAGATAAAAATCTGCAACTAGCCAGGTGATGCTAGGGTCGGGTGATGAGTTCAGGCCCAGACAATCCGTTGTGTCTTGGTTAGCCAGCTCCACCACGGGCTACGACGGAGAGCCATAGGCTGAGACCTCTACTTGGCATGGGTGCTCCCAAAGGTGTCATCTTCAGTGTTCCAGCAGCCGTGTCCTTTCGCTACTCGGTCTGAATTGATACTAATACCGTTTCACGTGGGCATTCTCGTGGTCGCCGAAATAGCCCAGAGCAGATCGAGTTCAAGATAAAGGCACCGATATGCTCCTTGGGTCAAACATAACTTCAATAGTACGCCCACTTAGGAGACGGTGGAATGTCTGGGCGTTCTTCTTTCTTTATATGCCGCCGATACGATTTCCGCCTGTCGGGCCTTTCGAGAGTCGTATCTTTTAGTCAGTTTCCCTACATCCTGTCTGTTTAACGAACGACTCGTATACTTGTGCCCCTTTCTTGAGCACAAGCTTGCCAACGCTTGTACCTCGTTGGATTATCCTCGCTTATTCATATCCTAAATAACAGCAAACAAGTATTTTCGCGAAGCCCCCCAGGACTCTCCAACCGTTTGGCGACGATTCTCAGGCAACAATGTCAATTTTTCGTGCCTTAATCGCAAGTAGGCAACATGAGTTTTTCGGTGTTACCGGGCTCCTAGCACATTGATTCACATGAAACGAAACACCTTTTAGTAGCCTCTGTGCCACCCACCTAGCAGCCTACAAATGGCAGAGTAATGGTGATGATCAAACTATTGCATTTAGCCTACGCCGAGAGGCGTAATAACCGGATACCAGCAGCACAAACGAAACGCGTACGTACATAAGTCCTTAAATAAGGAAATTTGCGATCCATTACCGCCCGGTGGCTACATGCATCACTCGCGACACATTTGAAGTCGAACCACTAGCAAATCATCACGGTCACATTGCAATTTACTTGGTCCCTCTGCAAGCAACCTATTCCCGTTTCAGCGCTTTATCACACAGTGCTAGTCAATTAATACGCGTTCAGATGAACCAGTGTAGCCTTCATTATACAATAAGGACAGGAGTACAAAGAGAGTCTTACGAGGACGGTTCGGCAAGGGCTATATCTACTCAGCGAATATTAATGTCCACTAAGCAGGAAGCATTAGAGAGCGACTCAGTGATCCTAAAATACGTACGTTCCTGAGTAGCAATGATTACTTCTCTCCCATCACGAGAACATATTCTTCGAAGCTCCCATCTCGTTATGCAGTTCCAACGCGGTAGCGATAGCTTTCCAACCTATACAAGATACATGATGATTAGGTACCCCCCCGACGAATTCTAAAACTCTCATTCTTTATTCAAAACTCGAAAAAATTCATGGAAACCAAAACGGCAGAAGGCTGTAAACTAACTTGTCTAGCACCAGCAATACATTCCCGATAGTGGCACGTCAACTTATCCCCAGTTTAAACTGAAAGTTCCTTCTCGCATCCCCTCGCAATCATTGCCAATGTAGAGCACAGGTAATAGTATCATTGAATCGATCTTCAACCAACCCATTAGAATTAGAAAAGACCTTTGTGGTGGTGTATGTGTATAGTCATATACTAACTAACCACACAGTCCTACAAGTCAACCCTGAACTTCTAGCTCTATCAGCGATTCCTTTCAAGAACCTACCGTCCCGATGACATGTAATTCACCGGAAAAGTTATTCTTCGTGCCTCTTTTAAACCAGATACATAGAAAGTTAACTTGTACCCTTCTAGTCTCACTAACTAGGATGCAATGCCTGTAATCATGCTAGTATGGAGTGCAACCCTTCAAGAGATCAATATACACAATGCTTGCTATACCTCGCTACTTCATATGTATAGAGCTAAAGCAATATACCTCGTACGAACAGTACAGAGGCAAACTTCCTTGCATATCCGTTTTAGAATATCCTCGGACACCTTTTCCACTTGCTTTAAGTTATCTATAGTTCACGCTATCTCTGTTATATTCTAGAGAAATACTTTTCTTATAGTTAATGCAAACCTACATTAGCAATAGTCACGGGCATAGGTAGCTGAAAACAACCGAGTCGCCTTTATGTTTATTAATGCGTAGATCAGCGTATGACCTCTCAAACTTCTACCCTATGGATAGGAAGAGGGGTTAATTCGTTAACCTAGCCTATTGTTGTGTGATACGACGTATCCTCCTATATAAACAAAGCTCTGCGCACATAAGCTTTCCGTTTTCCTATCAGGCTTCCTCAACTTGAATATTCTCGCCCTCCCTTAACATCACCTCACTGCTTTCCAACACAAATGCTCTAGTGGAACCCAAACGAGTAGAATAGGTACCTAACCTGGTATAATAGCATCCATGCACAAGACCTCTTGCCCGAGAACTCCAGAACTGTTTTCTTAGCAAAGGGTTTGCGCTTACGCACACCCGAAGACCCTATGAATAAGTCCGGTCTTTTCTTCTATCAGCGGCAATCGCATGGTTAGATTCTCGAGTGGCTACGCATACTCATAACCATTGATACCTCTGCTCCCGTGGCTAGAGTCTAAAATCAACGGTCTTGAGAATTGAACAAGACGAGCTTATACTTTTTTATATCGACTGTTGTATTGGAACTACACCTCTCCCCCTTATCATGACTGAGAGGGATAGGAAAATGTGTGGTATTTCTACAACACACTAGCCTAGTAAGTTTAGCTTCTCACAACCACTCAGAATGAGAAATGACACAAGAAAATAGTATAATAAGGATTTTCAGAAGTTATAACAAATTATATTTCCAAATTACCTACGTAGGCACACCCTGTTACCTAGACCTTCTTTTGCATTTATTATCCGTGCGCAAGGTACTGTTAGTGCTTCTGCGCCACTTACACCTATTTTGCTAACATTTAACATTTTATTTTACTTTCTGCTTAACTTTTATTGTTTTTATTTATACGTAAACTAAGCTACTTTTAAATTACTTCGTTATAAATAATTTAAATATACTAAATTAACTTTTTATAATTAAAAAATTAAATTAATATATTTGTTTGTTTAATTAAAACATTTTTACTAATTTATAAAGTTAAAAAAAATATAAACTAATAATAGTTTGCTTTTTTTTTGTTTTAATTTTATTAAAAAAGCTTTTTGTATAAAAACAGTTATTTAAAATAACTAATTTTAGCATTTATAAAAATGCTATTTTAACAATTTGCGCTTAATTTAAAAAAATTAACCGAAATAAAAAAAGTTAATATTAACGTGCTATAAAACTTAATTAATTGCTTAAACAGTTTAATAAACAGTTATTAAAACAGCAAGCAGCTTAAATATGCTATTAAAACAAAAAGTATTATTTTAATGCTTTTAAAACATTTAAATATAAAAATCTTTGTTTTTTTAAAAAGTAAGCTATATGCGTTTATAAAATTAGCAAACATATAGCTTGCAAGCTTATTAGCATTAATATTAACACTTATACTGCTTTTAAAACATTTACTTAAAAATAATATAAACAAGTTAATATTATAAGCTAAAATAACAAGCTAAAAAAATATGTTTTAGCTTAATAAAGCAGTTAATATCACTTATAAGTTAATAACGCACTACAAGTTAATAACGCACTTTTTACCAACTTTTTATCTTTTTACCTTACTTATATATTATTTTACAATAATATAATAATTTAAAAATCTAAAAAAGCTAATTTATAGCTAGCGATTTAAGCTAAAAAACACAACTTTAAACTTTTTTTTATAAGCTTGCTTATATTTACAACGTTTTTAACTGTATATTAAAATAAAAAATTAATAATAATGCGCTTTATTACGTTATAAACGTTATAAAGCAAAATTTAATAATGTTTAAAAAAAAAATTATTATTAAACGTATTTTTAAGCTAAATGCGCAAACGTTTCTGCTTTAGCTTTATTATATTTAAAAAATAGCTAATATTTTTTAATACAAATATAACGCATTAAAAGTTAGCGTTAATTAAGCTTTAAACTTTATATAATAACAACTTAATTTTTAAACGCATTATAACCGCTAAATCGATTACTAGCAAGCTTTTAACAAAAATTTTGCAAATTATTGCAAATAGTTTAGCTTTATAAAACATATAATTAATAAATATAATATATAAGTTAAAAATATTTATAACTTTAATAAAACAAAGTTTTTAATAAGCAAAATAATTATTAAAATAATTATTATAAGCTTTAAAAAACGTAAACACTTTTAATAAGCTAAGCTTAAAAATAAAAAATAAATTATTATAAACTAAGCTATTAATTCTTAAAGTTAAACAGTACTGTTATATATTATTTTTTTAAACAAAGTTTATTTTGCGTTTTAATATTATAATATTATTTTATTGCTAAACTAAGTTGTAAACTTTTTAAATAATAGCTAAACTAATAATAACATAAACGTTAATTAAGCAAAACATTTTAATAATTATATTTAAAGCTAATTTAAAAGTAATTATCGCTTTTTAATTTTAAATAGTTATAAAAGCTACTATTTAATACAATTTAAAAAATATTGCTAATTTAACAATATTATTATGCTTTATATGCCTGCTTATTTATTATATAAGCTTTAGCTTTTTAATTTAATTTTTTTTAATGTTTTAAAACAGCGTTATAATAAACATGTTAAAAGTTTAATACAGCGCTATTAAACTTATATTAAAAAGCAAAACTTTTTTACAAGCTTTACGTATATATTTATATATGCATTTATTAAATAAAACATTTAATTAAGTTTTAAAGCAGCTAAAATTATACTTTTAAATACAAATAAAGTTATATTTATATTAAATATTTAAAAAACAAATAAAACATTTTTTTTAAACTTTAAACTATTATTTTAATTTTAAATTTTAAAAACGCTTATTATTATATTAAAAATTAAACAGTAATTAACTTTTATTAAAACTAAAATTAAAAATTATTTTTTAAGCTTGCTAACTAAAATTTTAAATTTTATTAACTTAATTATAAAAGCTATACAAAAATTAATATATAAAAATGCTTTTTTATAACAAAAAAACAAATGTTGCAAAATTAAAAATAAACAATTATAAAATAAAAAACTTTTTATTATAGCTAACGCTTAAGTTTTATAAAAATTTAAAAACAATAAAATAATTAAATCGGGTAATAAAGCTAAAAATAATTGTTTAACAAAAAAAGTATAAATAAGTTAATAACGCTATAACATTTATAATAAGCTTAAATATAATGCATAAACTTATTAAATAAAAATAAAAACATTTAATAAAAAAAATTATAATTAATTTAATTAATTTATATATATTATAATTAAGTTATTTAAGTTAGCGTATAAAAAGTGCTAAAAAGTGCATTATTAACTTATAATGCGTTATTAATTTGTAAATAACGTTATATTTATTATTTTTATTAAAGCTAAGTTTATTAGTTTAATTTTATTTTAATTTTTAAAATAAACAAAAAATAATAATAATAAACAGCTATTAATTTAAGCGTTATTAAAAATATATAATAAACATATAAATTGTTGGCAATGGCCATTATGTAGATGAATGGCACTGTATAGCCTATAGAGACTAGGACCATTGACCCATTGTAGGTGCAGCCCACAATGGGAACTGGTTGCTAGGGTTGGGGTAGGTCCCGTACTGCGCACACCTACCTTTGGTAAGCAAAATACTTTTATTTTCTAAACTTATTACTTTTTTTTTATAGTTAGCTACGCAAATTAAAAAATATAGTATTGTTTTATTAATATTATAGTAATCAGTTTTATATAATAGTTAACAAATTGTTAAAATTAATTTGTATTTAAAAAGCATTTTTAATTAAACTAGTTATTTATATAGTTTATAAGTTGTTTAGCGTTCAAATGTTTTAAGTTAACGCAAGTGTATGCTGTTAGTTAAACAAAAAGCTATTGCAATAAACTGTTAACAAAATATAATAAGCTGTTTATTTAAAAAAATTATACGCTTAAATTACTTTTTGAACAAAATGTTTTAAAACTAAGTTAATGCTTAGTTAGCATTAAAGGCTAAAAAAAAAAATTTGGCTTGTTTATAAAAAGCTGTAAACTAAAGTTAAAAAAAACTTAACTACAAAGTTTTTTAAAAAAAGAATATAGAACTTAATTACGCGATCAAAATGTTTAATTTGCAAAAACAGCATAAAAAAGCTGTTGCCGCTTTAAAAGCTAAGTATTAACTGTAGCTTGACTGCTATAAAAAGCAAATAATAGCTTATTTTAAAAAGATTTTTAAAGCAAAAATAGCTATGCTTTTATTAGAAGGCAGCACAACTGCTGCTTTTTTGTTATATTTTTTATTGCAAAAACTGCAAAAGCAGTTAGTTGGCGCAAAAAGCGATGCTATAGTTGTATATTGCAGGCTTTTTTTTTTGTTAAAAACGTTTTTTAATTTTAATTATACTATAAAGGGCGACATTTTAAAAAAAGCTTTGTACGAAATTAAAAAGGCTTTTTTAGGCGCAAAAAAAAGCGAAAAATTGTTTATTAGCTTTAAGTTAAGCTATAATAATAATAATAATGTTTGTTAATTTATTAAAAAAAGTATTAATTACAAAAAGTATAAAAAGATTAACTAATTAATTACGATTTTAAAGTCTAGCTTTAAGCTTTTGAACTTATTTAACTTGTTTAATTTTAGCTTTAATAGCAATATTAAACGTTAAATTTGAAAAATAAAAAAAAAGCTTTATATTTTTAAAAAAGAGCGTAATAGCAAAAAGCTTAAAAAGGCTTAGTTTATTGCAAAACTTAAATAGCAACAATTAAAATTCTTTTTTAATAAGCAGAATTATTTTTTAAGTCCGAAAAACTAGCTAATATATTAGCGAAATTTAAACTTATTTTTAAAAGCAATAAGTTATGCTATTAGCTTGCTTATTAGCGATTATAGCAAACTTATGTTAGCATAAGCAGTTATTAACATTTGTAAAGCTGCACTTTTCGATTTAGTAAAAAGTATTAAAAAAAGCAGCAAAATATTAAAAATTTTTAGCACTACGTATAATATAAATAGCTAAATTTATTAAAAAAATTTATAAAACGATTTTATTAATTATAAATATAATAGCAAAAATTTTATTATGTTTATATTTAAATAAATAAGTTTGTTATATTAATATAAAGCTAGTAGCAAAAAAATTTTAAGCAATTAAAAAGCTATTTTATTTTTGTTTATAATTAAAAACAAAGCTATTAGTTAGCATTATATTATTATAAAAGTTATAAAAACATGTAAATACTTTTTTTAAAATTTTATTAACAAGTTTTATAGCGATTTTAAAAAAAAAGTTAGAAAAAAGTCTTTTGGCAATAAAAAGTTTATTTATTATATTTTTAAAAAGCCTTAACGCGGCTAAAAAGATTAAAACATATGTAGCAGCCGCAAAAACTGTAAAAATTGCAAAAGCTATAAGCATAATAATAACAATAACAAAAAAAGCAAAAACAAAAATTAAAATAAAAAAAAAGGCTTAAAGTGTTATAATTATAACAATTAAAATTATATTGCCAAAAATTGTTTTAACAAAAAAAACAGTAATTAGCTTACTTAGTATTAAACTAACGTTTTTAAAAAGCTAGTTAAAATTTAAAGCTTTTTTATTAAATTAAATAATACTTTTATTTATTTAGCTATTATAAACTTTATAAATTTTGCTAAATTTATAAAGTTTTATAACTAAGCTATTGCTAAAAAAAGCATTGCTTAAGCTTTTATTTAAAAAGCAAAAAGCATTTTAAGTGTTTATATAAGCTTAAGCACGTTTTAAGTAGCAAAACTATGCAAAAAGCTTTTGTTTAACATTAAATTAAACGTTAAAATTAAAAATAAAGAAATAAAATTTATTAAAAGTATTTTTATTAATTTAAAAGCTAAAAGCAAAGCTTTTATTATTTTTATTAAAAATAGCGTTATAATTGTAAAAAAGGTTAAAACTGTTAAACATAATTTACGCTTATTTAAAAAAGCGCTAATAAAGTTAACTATTAAATATATACTTTTTATTTTAGCATTTTTTTTAAAAATTATATTAAAAAAACAGTTTTATTGCAGCAAAAGTTATTTTAATAAATATACTTTTTACAATTGTATAAATTACAAAGTTACAAAAATTAATATATATAAACAAAATTTTTTTTTATAAATCTATAGCAAAGTAAAGCTAGCTTTTATAAAAAAAAAACAATAAAAGTACGCATTAAAAATAATTTATAAAGCTATAAAGCTAAAAAAACTAATATTAGCTGCAATAACAAATAGTTAAGTATATATAACTAAAAAGCTTAAAAATAAGCTTTTTTTTTAGTATTGCAAACTATATTATTTTAGCACTAAACGTTTTATTTAAATTATTTGCATAATTATAAAAATAAATTTAAACTTTAAAAAAGTTAAATATTTTTTTTGTTTTGCTTATAATTAAGCGAAATTTTAGAAGCTTATTTTAAAAAAGTTAATCGAAAAAGCAAAATATTTAAAAAAAATAATATAAGCAAATTTAAAAGCTATTTAACTAACTATTATTAAAAGCTATAAATATTACTTGTTGTTTATTAATAATAATAGCAAATATTATATATTTATAGCGTATAAAACTAAAAATAATGCTAAACAAACTATAATAAATTATTTTGTTAAAATAAATAAAAGTTTAAAAAACTTAGTTTTTTAGCCAAAAAACATTATATATAAGCGTGTACGCGCTTTTAAAATAAATAGTAGCTAAAAGTTTAGCATAAAAGATCTAAAAAAGTTTTGCTATAAATATGCAATCTAATTAATTTTATTCTTTTTAATAAATTAGTATTAAAACAGTATAGCTAAACAGTTTATTAGTTTTATACAAAGCAAAGCTAAAGCATGTTTTATTTAATTTTGGCTGCTTTTATGCTTTTAAAGCAAAGGCATAAAAATTATTATTTATATAATTAATTATATTAGTTAGTTTTTAATAAAAGGTTGCATTTTTTATAAAAAGTTTATAAGCAGCTTGCATTTAAGCAAAAATTACGCGCTTAAAATAAGCTACTTATATATATTAAGCTTTTGTTGCATAGCTTATATAAACAAATCTAAGCAGATTGCTGCAAAAAAAATAAACGTTAAAAAAGTAAACGCAACGTTTTTAAGCTATAAAGGCATATATAATTATATAGTATAGCTAATTAACAGCAGCTGCAAGTTGCAAATATTATACGTTATGTTTTTTAAACATTTAAAAAATTTTATAGCTAATCCTTTTAATTTTAAAAACATTGTACAATTTTTATTATAAAAAATATAGTAGCAACTACGCTGCCAGCACTAAAAAATAAAAAACAAAATAAAAATCAAAAACAAAAATAATAACATAGTTAATAAAAACGTTTTAAAAAACGGCGCTTTGCTTAAAAAAAAACGCTTTTTAAAAAAAAAAAAGCTAGCATTGTTATAAATATATGTTTGCAAAGCTTTTAACAACTATTTTAATATAATTTATGCGCTTTAAATAGCTTTTTGCTAAAAAAAAATAAATAAAGCTAAAAAAAACTTTAAAAGCGCTATAAATAACAAGTTTAGCTATTAAAACTTTTAAGTTAGCAAAATATAAATAATAATAAGTTGTTTAAATAGTTTTATAATAAAGCTAAGCAATATATAAAAAGCATTTTATATAAATTATTTATAAAGTTTGCTGTTTACTTTTTTTGCAAAACTATTTACTTTTGATATGCTAACATTAAAAAAAGCATTAAAAAGTTTTAAGCAAAAAAAGTAGCTTAAAGCAATTTTTATAAAAATTAAATATATTTTTAATAAAAGTATGTTTAACTTTATTAATTAAAGCAAAGCTGTATACAAACATTTTATAAACTTTATATAAGTATTAAAAAAAAAAAATTTTTTTATAAGTAAACTAAATAAATATAAAGCGTAAATATGCGCTAAAAGCTTTACTTAGAAAAAAAAAATTAATTATAAAAAGATTTTAGCGTTAACTGCAAAAACAGCTTTATAAAAAATCCTAATGGCGTTAGCTGCAGCGCGCAAATAGCATATTATTTAAATAGATTTTATTGCAGCGTACTTTAACAGCAAGCTTTGCTAACGTATATTTATAAAGCAATTCTAAGTACTTAAAAAGTATTTCAAAGCTTACGCTGCTAAAAAGAAAAAGCATTAATAGCTTGCAAAAAAAATTATTAAATTAATAAACTCTTTGTATAAACTAAAGTAGTTAGGCTATAAATAGCAAATTAAAGCAAAAAAAATTATAAAATTAGTTGGTTTTATATTTTTAATGTTAAACGATGCAATTTATTATAACAAAAATATTAATAAAGCTGTTGCTTTTTACGTTAATAATTTTTTATTGTTTAGCAATAATTTTAAGCATTTTAAACTAGTAGCTAAAAATATAAAAAAGATTGTAGCTGCAAATAATTTAAGCTATGCAAACTAGTTTTTAAACGTAAAAATTGTTAAAAATTTGCTTACAAACAATATAATATTAAATTAATTTTAATATATAAATAAGTTATTAAAATTATTTAAAATAAGCAAATTGCGCAAATGTACTATTTTAATAAACTGTAAAAAAATAGTATACGCAGTTAAATAAAAAAACAACTTAGCTTTTAATAAAAAAGTGTTTAAATACATATTACTATTAAAAAAGCTAAGTTTTTTAGCTTAAATTATAAAACTAAATATAAGCTTTGCTGTTTTTATATAAGCAAGGTTTATAAGCAATCTTTTAGAAAATTATTTAAACAGTATAAAAAAATTAACAAAATATATAAAAGGCACGCTTAATGTTTGTTTTATATATAAAAAGCTATAAAAAGATTACTAACATTGTATATATAATTAATTAAAATTGTTTAAAGTAATAAACGTTACTTTGTTTTTTAATTTAAAAAATAGCAAGTTAGTTATTAGCTATATAATTTTTATATATAAAAATTTTGTTATATAACATTTTAAACTGCAAATTGTTATAGCGCGCAATTTTATTAAAAATAAATATATTGCTATAAATAAAGCTGCTAAAGATTTGGCTTAAATACGCAATTTTTTAATAAAGTTAAATTATATGCCTAAAAGGCTTATTATTTTGTTAGCAAATAACACTAGCGTAATAAGTTAGTTAAAACTTAATGCTATAAGTAAGCAAAAAAAGCATATTTGTATTACTTATTACTACGTTAATTAAAAAGTAACTAATAAAAACATTAAACCAATATATATAAAGTTAAAAAACAATTCTACAAATAGCTTTATAAAGCTATTAAACTGCACAAATTATGCTAAGTTTATAAAGCAGCTTAGTATAAAAAGCTGTAAAAAAAACGCTAAAAAAATAAAAAAGCTAAGCTTTGTTACAACTTTTTATAACTAGGTAATCAATTTTTAAAAAATGTTTATTAACCGGTTAAGCAAAAAGAATAGTGCTTATTACTAAAGCATAATTTATAACTATTTTTTTTTAAAAACTTTTATTTTTTAACCGTTTTAAAGCTTAGTTATTTTTTATAAAATTACTGTTTACTTTTAACTATTTTAAGCTAGTTAGCTTATTATAAATTTGTTTAAAAAGTAAAAAGTTTAAGTCTAAATTTAAAGTTTATTTAAATATTAGCTTAAGTTTTAATATTATTAATGTTTTTTTTTAGTAAAATAAATTTTTTATTTATTTTGTTATATATATACTTTTTTATATATTAATGTTTTGTACACTTTTATATATGTTTATAATTTTGGCGCAAATTATATACAAACGCTAAATCCTGTACAAATTAAATAAAGCATGCAGGTTAAAAAAAGTAGGTTTTAAAAAAGTAGAAGCCGCAGAAGTATATGCAAGCAGTGCACGCAAAACAAGCTAAATAGCCTAGTAGTATAGCAATGCATTAGTTATTTAAGCTATTTTTTATGTTAAAAGTGTTTAAATTTTAATGCAAACATTTTAAAGTGTTTTTTTATATGTTTTTTATCCGAGCTATTTATTTAAAAGGAGTATTAGCAATAGTTATTATATAAATAAATAGCACTATATAGCTTATAAAAACTAGAATTATTAACTTATTGTAAGTGCAGCTTACAATAGGAACTGGTTGCTAGGGTTAAAGTGGGTTCCATATTGCGCACACCTACCTTTAGTAGGCAAAATACTTTTATTTTCCAAACCTACTACTTTTTTTTTATAGTTAGCTACGCAGATCAAAGAATACAGTATTGTTCCACTAATATTACAGTAATTAGTTTCACATAAATTAAACTTTATATATAATTAAACATTTGCTTATAAAAGCATTATAAAACAAAAAACTAAAATTAGTTAACATATTAAACTATATTTATATTAAAACTAAATAAGCATTAAAATATATTATTATTAAAATATAAAATATGTTTAAATTTAAATAAAACAAAGTAATATTAGCATTAAAAGCAAAAGCTTTTAAAATTTTAATAACTTAATATAATTATATAACTTATAATATAAGCTAATTTTATATATAAACAAGTTTTGCACTTTTTTTAGTATACCTTATAAACTAATTTTTTATGCAAAAATATAGCGGTTATTATACTTAACTTAACCAAACTTGATTTAACTTGCTAATATAAGCTATTTAAACTAAACTAAAAACAGTTTAATATTTTGTACTTTTTTATACAAAAAACTATAGCGCAGTTGGGTAGCTTATTAATTGTTTGTAACATTATACTAAACTATTTAAAAGCTGCAAGTTTAAGTTGCGGTAAAAAGAGTGCGCTGCTTCCGGTACTATTAGCAGAGCGCGGCCTGCTGCAGAATGCAGCGGGCGCGCAACCTTCGGCCCACCTATTTAAAAGTTATTTAAAGTAAATAACCTGTAAATGCAAAATAATATAGCAATTGTTATACCTAACTTAATTAAACTTAATTTAACTTGCTAATATAAACTATTTAAACTAAACTAAAAACAGTTTAATATTTTGTACTTTTTTATACAAAAAACTATAGCGCAGTTAAATAGCTTATTAACTGTTTATAATAAAAAATATTTATACTACTTTTTAATAACTTTGCAAAAATAGGTTGTACAATAAAATAATTAGTATTATTAGATTTGTAATAAAATAACAAATTTAATAGTATTTTCTTTTATTTTGTAGCTATTTTATTTGGGCGTATAGCTTTAAAAAACAAATTTGCAAAGATTATTTTAGCATAGTTTTTAATAACGCTTTAAATAAAATAGTTAGAAAATAAAAGAAAATACTATTAGATTTATTATTTTATTACAAATTTAATAGTACTAATTATTTTATTGTACAACCTATTTTTGCGGAGTTATTAAAAAGTAGTGTAAATACTTTTGTATAGAAAATTAGTTTACAGGGTACACCAAAAAAAGTGCAAAACTTGCTTGTGTGCAAAACTAGCTTGTGTTATAGGTTACTGTTTTAAATATTGTTTAGTTTTTTAAACTATATTAAAAATAACGCTATATTAATAAAAAGCGTTATTATAAACAAAATAAAGTTAATAAACTATTAACATTTTTAATATAATTTGCTAAGTTTTATAAAAAAAATTTAAATTATTTTATTTATTAAACTAATAACTTGCTAGTTTTAAATTTTTAATATTAATAAAAAAGCTTGCTATATATAAAAAAAGCAGCTTATTAAAAAGTATTACTTAAGTTGCTAAAAATATTGCAATATTAAAAAGTATAATAAAGTAGTTAAATATGTTTAATATAATAAACGCTTTAATAAGCACTTTTTAAAACTATATATAGTTATAGCTAAATATATTAACTATTAAAAACTTTTTTTAATAAATTATAAAAACTGTTTAATAATATTACGCAAAAAAAAAAAAATGCGTTATAAGCTTTAATAAAAAATAGCTTTAAGCTATTAAACAAGCTAAAACAAAAAAGTATAAAAAAGTAAACAACTTAATAAATACAAAAATAAATAGCGCAGCAAACTTAATAAAAGCTTTATAGCTTATTTTTAAAGCTTTTATTTTAAACGTACTAATTGCTACTATAATAATAGCGCTAGCTGCTATAATAATAGCTGCTGTTATAACTACAAATAATAATAAAAAAACAATTAGCAAAATGTTTTTAAAAATATATTTAATTTATATTTTAATTACTAAATTTTTTTTATAAAACAGCTTTATTAAAATAACAGTAAAAACTGCTGCTATAAAAAAAAAACATAATAAAATAACTATTACAATATTAGCTAAAAAAATAAACATAGTTTTTAAATTTAAATATTAAGCAGCAGTTAAAGCTAAAAATAGCTAAAACAAAACTTTATTTAATATTAAATAATATTAAAAAGCATAATAAAATAAAAAGCTTAACAAAAGCTTTAAAAGCTTAATAATTGTTTAAACAAACGTTAAAATTTTTTTTTACTATATATTATATTTTTAATAAAATGTTATAAATTAAAAATAAATATAATATATATATAAAAGCTATAAACTAGTTTTAATATATATATTTAAATGTTAGAATAACTAGTGTTGGTTGCAACCGTACGTATAAACATGTATAAAGTTATTGTTATGTATAAAGTTATTAGCACGTACGCACTTAATTCCCTTTATTATATTAGCTTATATGCTAGCAGAAGTTTTTACTTAAAGTAAAAACTCTGCTTTATATAAAACCTTTTTTTTTTATAAAAAAATATAAATAAATATAATATAATAAATTATATTTTATTTTATACATATGTTTATTATATAATATTGTACAAAACTTATTTAATATTAATTAGTAATTATAAAAGCATTTTTTATATAATTGTAAAAGTATTATAAATTAGCAAAAATAAAAACAAAAGCATTTATAGCTTAATTAAGTTTTTATATTATATTTTAATTTTTTTGTTATACAAGTATTACTTTTTTAATTAAACTAAATATATTTATATGTTAAAAAAACAAAAAAATCGATTTTATTGTTATATAAATATTATTTTTTTAATAAAACTAAATATATTTATATTATAATAAAAAAAATAGTATGCAATTATATTTAACAATTTGTTATATAATAATAAAAACAATAACTTGTTTGCTTAGTTTTATTTATAAATATAATATTAAATACTTTATATAATATAGCAAAACCTGCTATATTATAAACTTTAATTAATTTTATGTACAAAAAAATTGCTAAAAACTTTGGGCTTAGTTTTAAAAACGTATAAAACTATTTTAATTTTAAATACTAAAAAAAAAGCGTTAATTTAAGTTGTATAACTTTAAAATTGTTAAATATATAAACAATGTTTTAAATTATTAAATATTAATATTTAAAAAACGATTAATAAAAGTTTTAAAAAGCATACGCAAAAGATTTTAAAAACTAAACAACAAACTATTTTTTTTAAACTTATTATACGTTATACAAAAAATTATTTCGAATACTTAAAGCTAAAAGCATACAATTAAAATTAAAAAAGTTAAACTAAACTAAAAATTTTATATAAATTGTATAAAGCAAATATAATTTAATAAAAAATTAGCTAAAACTTTTAATTATTTAAAACAATTTGTTAGCTGCTATATAAGCATTATTAATTTTTTTTATACTAAGTTAACAATTTTGTATAACGCTATAAAAATTTTTAACTTTAAATATAATTGTACAAACTAAAATTATATAACTAAAGCTAACTTAAAATATATATTTTTATACTTTTAAAAACTATTTTGCTTAAAACTATATACAATTAATAATTAAAAACTAAAATACTTTTAAACCGATATATAAACATATAATAAAAGCAAAATATAAACCGAACTTTTAGCCGGCATATAAATACTTTATTATTTATTATTTTTAACAAATTTTAAAACAATAAATATATTTTTGTATAATATTAAACCTTATACTAAATAGCTTTTTAATAAACTTATTTTTTATAAAAAATATATAAAACAAAATAATTTTATTTAAAAAGTACGCAATTTTTTAAAAAACTTAAAAAAAAATTACTTAAGTTAACTATACAACTTGTTATATAACAAAGTACGTTTATTTATAAATATTTGCTGCTAATTTAAAATTATAAAAGATTAATATTATATAGTATTTTTAATTATTTTAAAAAGTTGCGCAAAAAACTTTTTTATTTACTATAACGCATCTCCCACTTGATTTTGGCCACCCTATTAGATTGGCCACCCCGAAATACATACAAAAAACGTCCGTGCGCTTTTAAATAACTCTACCAATATAAGTCCTATAAACTAATAATTGGTATATTTAGATTCTTTATTTTATAAGAAATTCAATAGTATTTTTATTTATTTTATAGCTATTTTATTTATAGCTGTATAAAAAACCACGCTAAAATAATCCTTGTATTTTTAAAAACTTTAAATATATTAACAAATAAAATAGCTATAAAAAAAAAAAAATACTATTGAATTTCTTATAAAATAAGAAATCCAAATATACTAAGTATTAGTTTATAGGACTTATATTGGTAGAGTTATTTAAAAGCGCACGGACGTTTTTTGTATGTATTTCGGGGTGGCCAATCCAAGTGGGGGATACGTTAGTAAAAAAAATAATATATTAAAATAAACTGTACTATAAAATTAAATAAAAAAGCTAGCTAAATAAATACAATTAGTAAGTATTAACTACTAATATTATTGTTTTTGCACTTATTAAAAAATTCGAAAAACAATAAAATTACAAAAAAAAATAATAAAAATTAAAACTATTTAGGCTAGCGTTTTTAGTATAAAAAAACTTTAAAGCTAAATTAATTAATCTTTAATAAATTTTTAAAACATCGGTTTTAAAAAACGCTAGTAAAACCTAAAATTTTAGCGTAATAAAAATCGAACTTACTATTTTAAACTTTAAAATTGTTTACGTTTTATTAATAAGCTACACGCTAACTAAACCTAAATTTACTTAGTATTAAATTTAAATATATTATTATGTTTTAATTTATTATTGCAAACGTTTTAAAACGTATTACTAATATTAGTTTTAATAAAATTTTTAACTTTTTTAACAAATTGTTTTACTGCTAAATATTAAACAATATAACTAATATTTAAAAGCTAAAAACATAATATAATTGTTTAACAATATTAAGTATGCTGCTTTATAGTTTAAACAAATTAGCTTTAAATATAAAACAAAAACTATAATAACTATTAATAGCGCTAACAGCAATAAAAAAAATAAATAAACATATTAAACAACATTATTTAGCTATATATGTTTTATAAACTAAATAATATCTCTAATTATATTTAAGTTAACAAAATAAAATAAATAAAAATATAACTACTTTGCTATTTTTAATTTTGCTAATTATATTATATATAGCTTAATAAACTATAAAAAAATAATAAAAACTTTGAAAAAGTTAAAATTAAACAGCTGCAATTTTTTTTACAATAAACTTTTAAACTTGCTTAAAAAATATTAGCATTTGCATTAATTTTAACTAGCAAAACAAAGTTATTATTGTTAGCACAACAAGCTTAAAACATATATTTGCTTTATTTAAAAAGCTTTAACATTTAAACAGTTTTAAATTGCATTATAAAAAAAAATCTAAATTATAAATAACAATTTGCATAAAAAAATAATATAAAACAATTTATAGTTTAACAAGTTTTATAGCCTTTATTGTAGCTAATATAAAAAAACAAAGTTGTTTTTTTATATATATATAAAACTTTTAAAAGCAAGCTAGCTTAAAACTAAAACGTATATATAGCAGCGCTTTAACACTAATAACACATAAAAAAACTAGTTATATAAAAAAGTTTTTATAACAGTTAAACTTATGCTAACATATTTAACAAATTTAATAATGCTAACAATAAAAAAGCATAATAACAAAATAATAAATAATAAAAACAATAAAAAAAAAAAAAAAAGAAATAAATAAAGCTTAAAAATAATTAAAATAAAAGCGTAATTAGTAGCAACTATAGCTAAAGCTAACAAAAAATGTTAGCAATAATTAAAAAAAAAAAAAAAAAAAAAAAAAAAAAATATAACAAGCTATATACTTTGTTTTTAAATTAACTTAATAAATAATTTGTGTTTAAAACAACATGTTATTATAAGCTTAAGTATTTAAAAATTATTTAAAATATACAGAATTTTTTTATTAGCTAAAAATTCTTATTGTTTATATTAGTTTTTTTATTATTTATATTTATTTTTTATTAATTTTAATTAATTTCTAGCTTTTAATTTTATATTATATTTTATTATAATTTTATTTTTAATTATACTAATACTATTTATAACAATATTAAGCTTTATATTTAAATTAAAACAATTTATTATAAAAAAAAAAAATAATTGTTATAATTTAAATATATTACTAACTAAACTATTAATTAAAATATATTTTTTTTAATTTTGTTTGCTTATATTATTATAATTTATTTAAATATATTTTGTATATTATTTTTTGCTTTTATAAACTTTAATTTTATATAAAACTTATTATATAAAATATATATTATATTATATTTAACTTTAAAAAACTTTTTAAACATAATATATTTATATAATATAGTAATTGTTATACTTAACTTAACTAAACTTAATTTAACTTGCTAATATAAACTACTTAAACTAAACTAAAAACAGTTTAATATTTTGTACTTTTTTATACAAAAAACTATAGCGCAATTAAATAGCTTATTAACTGTTTGTAACATTATATTAAACTATTTAAAGGCCGCAAGTTTAAGTTGCAGTAAAAAGAGTGCGCTGCTTTTAGTACTATTAGCAGGGCGCAGCTTGCTGTAAAATATAGCAGGCGCGCAACTTTCGGCCCACTTATTCGAAAGTTATTTAAAATAAATAACCTGTAAGTACGGGGTAGTGTAGCAGTTGCTATATCTAACTTAATTAAATTTAACCTGACCTGCTAATATAAGCTACTTAAACTAAACTAAAAACAGTTTAATATTTTGTACTCTTTTGTGCAAAAAATTATGGCACAGTTGGGTAGCTTATTAACTGTTTGTAACATATAACGCATTTTATAAGCTAGTTTTGCATACAAACAAGTTTTACACTTTTTTTAGTGTACTTTATAGGCCACTTTATATGCAGGGGTACTTACTTTATTTTATTATAACTTTGCAAAAAAAAGTTATACAATAAAATAATTAGTACTATTAAATTTGTAATAAAATAATAAATTTAATAATATTTTTATTTATTTTTTAACTATTTTATTTAAAGCGTTATTAAAAACTACGCTAAAATAATTTTTGCAAATTTGTTTTTTAAAGCTATACGCCCAAATAAAATAGCTAAAAAATAAAAAAAAATACTATTAGATTTATTATTTTATTATATAACTTTTTTTCGCAAAGTTATAATAAAGTAAAATAAATACTTCTGTATATAAAGTGGCCTACAAAGTACGCCAAAAAAAGTATAAAATTTGCTTATATATAAAACTAGCTTGTAAAATGCGTTATATTATTTAAAAACTTAAAATATTTTAAAAGCTTTATTATAATTATAAAAATGTTTAAAAACTTACGCTTTTTATATTAAATAAAATAAAAAATAAAAATAAAATAGTTATAGCTATAAAAAAACATAAAAATAGCAAAAAAAAATAAAAAAATAAAAAAATAAAAAAACAAAAATAAAAATAAAAAAACTAAAATAAAAAATTATAAAAATATAAACTTAATATTTAGTTAATAACTTTTTTTATTATTTTTTATATTTTTTTAATAAAAAAATTAAAAAGTATTAACTATAAAATTTTTTTTTTTTTTTTTTTACTTTTTATATAAAAATACAAAATCTTTGCTATATAAATAACAATATATATGTTTTAAAAGCGCTAAAAAAAAGCTTAAGCTAAAAACTAATATATAGCTAAGCACGCCTTTAAAACAAAGCAAAAAAAACTTAGTAAAAGTAGCTTTATTAAGCTGCTTTAATATTAAACTAGTTAAAAAAGAAAAGTATATTTATAGCAAATAAACTGTAGCTTTTAACCTGTTTGTATGCTTTTTGGGAGGCTTTATAAATAACTGCTACGTGGTTTTCCCTTAGCGTTAAATAAATCTACTTACCTACTTACCCTGTTACCTAGCACCCAGTTTCGTACTTTGGTAGCTCCACCTACACGCAACCTCATCACATAAATAGGAACATGCGCTATGTTATAGATATTTATTATCTAGGCAACACCGATTTACTTTGATTAAGCAGTGTATCCGGTGTTAAAGGGGATATGGAGGTTAGCTGCATAAAACAACTTAAGCGGCTGTAGAGAGAGGATTGTGTCCTAGCTTGGTGATAACACGGTTTATGGTGTACATGTAAAACAAAGCTTCTCGTTGGATCTTTATCGAGGCCTTTCCGATAGTATCAATTTACACCAATGTACAAAGCTGGCTCTATATACAAGAGATAGTCATACAGCCCATACAGCCTATAGGATATCAAGCGCAATGACTTTTGTTTCAGCCACAAGCAAAACATGGGCCAGGGGACAATTTAATATGAATTTTAATTCTATCGCTGCTAATATAACACACGAATAGCTCATAATGCCGCGAAGATACAACACGCGTAGTACCTATGCTCAGGTCTCCGCTGAACAAACCGCCCTTCTCTAGAGTAACCCGACCAGACAAATGATACGGATAAGCAGTAAGAAAAAGCAATCCGGGAGCCTATCGGACAGCCAGGTGGATATAGAGGCTCCTATCTCTCCTCCCAGAACTCATCAACGCCCTTTGCTAGGTCAATATATGATATTTAACACAAATGATTCCCAATCGCAAGTCTGGTCCCATGACCCCTTCAAATTATGCATCAAATCATATTTACTAAACATTGAAGCAGCCTGCTTGGTCCTCCTCGGTGGACGCGGCCACCCGCATTTGAACAAGCCGTTAAACC
This sequence comes from Xylaria digitata, assembly GCA_022495195.1. NCBI lineage: Eukaryota > Fungi > Ascomycota > Sordariomycetes > Xylariales > Xylariaceae > Xylaria > Xylaria digitata. The sequence continues at coordinate 77,420 of MU377063.1, forward strand.
ACCACTACCAGAAAGAGCACCAACCGATATAATGCTGGCAAAGATTTTCTAGCTTCGTAGCCTCTATGACGAGTTTGTTGACCTGTTGAACAACCTCCAACTCTTCGGTTGCTTTGAAGTCGCGGCCTGTCAACTTCTGGTTCACCCGGTCGAGCACCTCGACGGCACGTGCGTTCTGAATCTCAGCCATCTCACCATCATGTTGGGCCGGGCCATTAAATAAACTCGAGTTGGTGCGTGCGCGGCCACGCACAGCTGGGGGGCCACCCTGGTGCATCGACTCGGTGGCGAGTTGGGCTGCGAGTAATTCGGAAGGTGGATGCTCTGCTTCCAAGATGCTGGGTCGACGAGTGCGCTGCGTGCCAGCCTCGAGAGCGGCCTCACGTTCAGAATGGAAGTTGGGGCCATTAGCCGAAGCCGCATTCGTCAAACGCCAGGTCAGGAGAGGGTCATGAATGAACTATACGCAAGATCATATTGTTAGTATCGATAGGTTGAAAGTTTGAAGAGGGTGAAACTTGGAACTTACGGCCTCTAGCACGGCCATCACACTCTCCTTATTTTCACGAAGTACCCGCATAACATGTTCACAGGTAATACGAAAGCTTCCCTCAATGTTGCTCACTTCCATAGCGTACGTAAGCATACGCGTTAGGCGGAAAGGTACTCTCTCGGGATACTTGTCTCGTTTCATGGCCACCTCAAAACAATCACCAAAGTCAATGTGGATGATCTTGCCCGTAATTCGGTCAAGCATCAAATTGCTTGGATGACGATCGCCTAGGCCTAGGATGTAACCAACCATGCTCATGACGCCGAGACTGCGTGTGTAGTTGGTACGCCGTTCCAACCACGCCTCAGAGCTCTTGCTCTTCAACCAGAGAACACGGTATAGGTCCTGGCCAGTGGTATTATCCAAAGCGTAGCCAAAGACTTCAACCTTCTGCATGAGAGTGAGGTTATCGTAGTCCGGCGCCATCTGTAACATGATGCGGTGTTCGATATTGAGTAGGATCTTGCGGCTCTCACGGTACTCCCGGATTAGGACATGGAGCGTATCACTATTTGGCACCCACCCGAGCAGACCTGAGTTCTGACTGAGTGGGATCGCCGGGTATCGCTGGATCCCGAGATGTCTTTTGTAGCATTCTGAATCGTTTGCGAGTAGCGTGTTGCATAAGCCGAAAAGCTGCATCACACGCTCGTCTTGGCGGATATCTTCGTGTCCCTTCAGAAGGAAGGCATAGGGTTTTCCATCGCTGCCTGTCGTGTTAAGTTTTCGAGGACGCTGTTTCGAATTGATAACGCTGAACGTCACCTCAAAGGAGATAATCCGCACGATCGGGGCACCACTGCGATAAGTACCGGGCACCGCAAGGTCTAGGTTTCTAGCACTAAGCAACTTGGGTGAACAGTACGTGAGTTCTAGTGACGTCATCTGCGGAAGTTGTCGGCCGATACGACGGAACACTTGGTAATACAAATCCCACGCAGCGTTCATATCAGTAATATCGTGGGTCTGCTCATACTGGCGACACCACTCTCGCGCTTCTGTGAGATCGCGTCCGAATGTTTGCGCGAAGCTGATTTCACGCAGCGTCTCGGGGCCTCTTTCAAGTTGCTCATGCAGCGGGTTTAAGGTAGCGAACATGCCCTCGGGGTTGTGATCACTAAACCAGAGTCGAGACGCCTCCTCGATACCTTCGTGCCATAATTCGTGCCATAATACTGCGACTCGAATAAGTTCGTGACTAACGACATCTGCTTGTTCAACGAGCTTCGAACTGTGAGCCCGCATGCTGTCCATGATGAGCGCTGCAGATTTTGATCGCCTAGTGTTCTGGGTGGACTTCATGGCTACAGTGAGGGGGTACACCAACGCTTGAGGATGGTTGCGGCCCACATCGGCGAGCAGGTTGTGAATAGACTGTCGGACCCGTGGATTCGGCTGATTGATCCTTGCAATCAATTGCGGAATGACCTCAAGCCACGTATCAACACTAACAGTACCAAAGCCCTGAGTAACCGCGCCATTAACCTCGCTGCTACCGCCGTGCGCAAACCAAAGAGTGAGTAGACGGAGAGTGTCCTGCAAAGAGCTACCAGAAGATAGAGCAATGGACTTGAAGAAACCCGTTACCGCCGGAACGACATGACTAATTATCAAGGCTGGGTCGGGTCTCGGGGATTTCCGATCACTCGGGGAGGTAAGGGTCTGAACTATTTCGAAATTTGCCAAAGCCCAGGCATGCCATGCCTTGTACCACTTGGGGTTATACTGCGTAGCTTTAGAGTAGGATGAGAGGATATCCTGAACGGTTTGGTGTTGCCAATCACTCTTGTTCAGAGTGACTTGCCACTCTCCTTGCCTGAGGAAGCACTTTGCCAAAAGAACAGTTTGATCCTGAAATTCTTTCTGGGACCTCGAATGAGACATACCCGGCTCTACGCCATTATGGAAACTGTAGTCACCCATCATTTCCATACCATTGGGGACAGACTGCATGGAAGCTCGGGCCATTTCTAGACGCTGTACCGTGTCGGCAGTAAATTTCCGGAGACAAAATAGTGTCTTTTCAGCATGGCCAGTCTGGCGCATGTTTGCGCCTTGACCAAATTCCCAATAGAATTTGAGAACGGCGTAGACAACCTGGGGAGGAATTCTCCTAGTTGAAGAGGTCTGAGGCTGGCCATTTTGGCCCCAGTAAGGAATGATGGTATCAAGAGGATGATCGCTGCCGATGAGCTGCTTTAGAGACTTCTCAGCAAGCCCCATGCGGTTAGACTTTCTACACAAGTTGGCAAACTTGATCCACATGTGCATGTTTTCTTCCGGCGTAATGACTAGAGCGCGAAGTCTAAGCATGCGCTGCCAAACCTCAACATTTCTTTGGCACCCTTTCAGACGGGTTTCCCAAGTACGTCTCATGGTCGCTTTTTTCTTTTCATCTGCTTGCTTGTATACAATGAGCTCCTCAAGCTCTGCTAGCATCTGTACTCGTACGACAACTTGATAAGCACGATTGTAAGATTCGCTCACGAGGGCACTGAGCTCCGTGTCCAGCCCCTCCCGTGCTTGTTGAATACTTGCGGTTGCATCCCGAAACTGGTTGCGGTGGAGGGCTAGAATAGCCCCAAAGAATGAACGGTCTGGAGAATTTCGCCTCATTGACGACAAGTATATCTCCATGGAATCCCACTTGCCTAGGCTCCATGCGGCGGCTGTCGCAAGAGGGGCGATACGCCGTTGAACATCCGGTGCTGAGTTGGCCCACGTACTATTCGCTAGATTGGCGAGCGCGTCCCACTCCGTAAGTGCATGTAAACAACGCATCTTGCCCATGACGAGGTCAATTGGAACTGCCTGGTCTGCGGGAAGCTCTCGTTCCCTCTTGTTATAGAATGAAAGGGCTTCCTCCCATCGCTCTAGTTTCTCAAACCAGGTTTCCCGAAGCTGGATGCCATCTTTGTATAACTGTGCCTTACGGAGAATACCGATAGCCGCATCGTATTGCTGGAGTTGGTTGTTGATGACAATCAAAGCCTCCACGGCTGGTCCGCTCTGGTCCTGTAGGAACTCTAGCTCCTTGTAGTGAAGTGCCTTGGCATAAGCATGGCAACGAGCAGCTTCCCGACCTAGAATTCTGATGTCGATAGGTAAAGCTTTGTCATCATGTTCCATGAATTCAGCAAGGTTAAGAAGAAGACCGAGCAAATCAGGAGGAACGTTTTCGGATCGGATGGCGTTTTCAATGTTCTGGATCAGTTCATCCTGATATTGTTCGTAAAGTTCACTCCAACACGAGACGAACGCCGAGTTGAACAATTCCCTCGCAAGCGGGAGATATACACTGGCGAGAGAGGCACAGGCCCGCAGAGCGTGATTGGGAGACTCGGTCAGCAGCGTAGTACTAAACCTCCGTAGCCATTCTTGCCAATCTTCTTTCGTAGATTTGCCTTTTGTCTCCCAGGCACCCTTAAGATGGATAGCGTTCATCTCAAGTTTCTTATTGCCAAGCTCAGCAAACGCGGGCTCGTCGGGTTGATCAACGAACCGAGCTTCCGAACTCAAGTCTTGTGGTAATACTTCTCCCTTCTGCAACTTAGATACCAGAAGATCGTAGTTTTGATGCTGGATTGGGCTGCTCTGGAGTACCTTGTTGACTGTGCCAGCAAAATGCAAGTAATCTTTGCCTAGTTGCTGGATGAGGGCGCAGAGTGTATCCAGAGCAGCTACGCGCAAGGATATCTCACCGTTCGCGAGAATTCTCGCTAATGGATGGATAATTTTCGCGGCATAATCGTTCAAGTTCACTTGTCGAGAAATCTTACCAATCGCTTCGATGGCAGACTTTCTTAAAAAGGTCGGCTGGCCTTGCTTTTCAAAAGTCCGCACAATAACGGGAATGATCAGGTGCATATACTCTTCAGCGCTAGACCCAAAGACCAACAGAGCATGCAAGACCTTCTCCGAAGGAACCCTCTTAGTACTCGAGTCCTTCTCCAAGATACCAAGCATCATTGGCAACAGGCCGGCTAGATAAATCTTGAATTCTCCTTCTAATGATCTGGAGATTGCCTCTACTAGCGATAATATTGTGCTTTGGAGAGAGGATGAGATGTCCCAATACTCTTGAAGTATCTCTACTATAGATGGTAGGTAAGTCCTAATGTGTTGTCGCACAATACTAACCAAGGTGGCCAACTGATTGAAGTAGGATTCCAGACGGTTCTGGGCACAGCTTCTGATGACCAACAAGAATGCCGGGATGATACGATCTAGGAATGAGACGCATTCTAGTCCTAGAGTTCGAAAGATATTCATGATAGCTTCAACGACGGCGGCATGGTGCTGAGCCAGAGATTGGTCTTTCAAAATGTGCAGCAGGGAGTTGATGACTACGGTAGGATAGTATTCCTTATTCGATGGAGTAAGTCCGGTCATCATGAGCGAAATATCGGTCATTCGATTGGTCTCAACACTTCTCTTCGCATCAGGAGCGCGCTCTTCAACTTGCTATTTGTAGATTTGTTAGCCATGTATTAAAACATGAGAGGAAAGGGTTTACTAGAATAAGTACGAAACAGAGCGCTCATAGCTAGCCGATTGATGTCAAACCGCCCATACGAGCGAGGTGGACTGAAGCAATATGAAGGGTACTACCTACCTGGTGTCTGTAGGGATCTAAAGCACCTAGGATACCCATCAGTTTGATGGTCTCTTGGCGTAAAGGCCCACGCTGGGGTTCAGCTCGGATGATATTCTGTAATAATTCCAGAAGCTGCGGGTATTCGAGATAGGGGTCTATGACGTATCCCGAGTTGCTGGCAAGTTGACCCAGTGTATGAAGCGCCGCCTCACGCTTTGCAATAGAGCTTTGGTCCTGCAAGGCATCAATGACAATAGGCATCAATTTATCCTTATAGGGTAGCATATCCTCGCCGCCCACCGTTGCTAGCTCACCAATTGCCTTGAGGATGGTAGCGGCAACAGAAGGATTCTGTTCCTTCGCCTTGGGAAGAAGTACAGATATCATAGGATCAACATATGGTTTGACCAATCCTTGTGCATTTTGGACGAGAAGACTGAGTAATTTGGCACTCTCTTCCTTACTCCGCGCCACGTCTGAGAATTCCAGTTCGGTGAGCATCTGAATAAGTGTCTTTCGCAATGAGGGAATGACATAGGCGGGATTATGTCGCGCCAAGCGTCCGATAATTGCAATGGCTACCTCTCGAATACCAAAAATCTCGTCGTTGAGCGCGAAGAAGAGCGTACGAATATTCTCTGCCTTGGCTAGATGGGGATCGAAACGCTCATCTAGTGCAGCCAAAACAGTGCGCCGAATATTTGGTTGAGGGTCGGAAACACCGACTGTCAACAGCTTCTCAATGACGTCGCCAACGACTTGGAGAGCATGATGGCTCGTCTGATTGACAATGGGATCCCGCACATAGAGTTGGCAGCAGGTTAACGCAGCGGCTTCTCGAATTTCAGGATCGTCGTCCTCGACGTATTTAATGGCCACGTCGCGGACAAACTCATTCAAGATATGACCTGAGAAATCAAAGCTCCCTAGTGTATTCAATGCTAGTTTGACTTCTGCTTTGCGGTGTTCATATACCTGAGGATCTTTGGCATCCTTCGGGATAATCGGTACCGCAGTGAGGGTATTGGGGGTAGGCGCACCCAAGGGTTTGAACGATTCTCCACACAACACTTTGCTGAGCATATCTAGCAGCTTTTCTTGAATGATTGCCTTGACGGGAGGGATGTAAAATGCCATGTCAACAAGAGCTTGTGTGAGTTTAGGAGTCAACTCGCATGCAAATATAGGATCTAGCAAAGCGTCCATATACTTGCTCAGAGACTGGCCCACAGCAACGGCGAGTCGGCTGATGCAGTCAAAGACAGGGTCAACAGAGCTTCGTTTGCGAGACTGGAGACTAAGGCCCTCCCGGACATAGATCAGAATTCCATCTAGATATGGTGCCATGGCACTTTTAACAGAGTTGGCTATGTTTCCGATAGCCAAGAACGCGTCATTGCGTTCTGTCCCTTTCTTGAGCATGCCAGAGAGGAAAAGCATAAACTTGTGTAGATAAACAATGGCAAAGTCGGAAGGCGCGTAATTAGCCAAGTCCGGGATGAGCATGACAACAGTCTTCCGAATGGTCGGGTCACGGTGATCTTTGTGTCGATAGACGATTTCGCATGCTTCCTGATAGTGATCTTGCATGAACATGCCACCTTGCTCCAGGAGTTCTCTCAGTACTAACAGAGAAGCATGAATAGTCTCGATGGTGTTCAGCTTAAGACCCACCAAAGTCTCAGTATACATTTTGCTCATCCAGGTCTGCTTCATCTCTTGGTCGCGCTCTCGAATAATACGGAAACAAGCACAGACAGTCTCCCCAGCCGTATTTCGGATCAGGTTGCGCGGGTCTCGGAGGCCGACCCATATAAGATCGAAGATGAGGCCAACGTAGGTGTACATGAGGGTCGGGGCATTTCGGGCAAGTTCACGGAGGACCAGAACAGCACTATACCTCTTCTCTTCGATCCTGTCAGACTGAAGCCATTCAAGGGCAGTCTTGACCTCGGATTCGACAAGTTCGGATATGAGGGACCCGCCTGGTCTACACAATTTTCCCAGGGCGATGGCAGCCGGCTGCATTGGTACGATATCCTTGCCCCTCAATATGGTCTTGAGATTTGCTGTGAAGCGCGTATACTTGGCGGTGACATCGACACCGTCGAAGTCAACGAGCGCATCGAGGGCATAAACGCCACCCAATCGCTCGGAAGAATCATTGCCGTGAAGGATCAAATTGGTGATCTTGTTATTGACAGAGTTGTAGAAAGGTTGGAAATTTTCGGCAGGGAAGTCTAGAATTGTGCAGGTGCATGGTTAGCAGCCATGATGTCGTTAGGGAAGACGGAAGAGCGAAGTAGCGCACCTCGATAGCATACGGTCACCAAGTCCCTCAGCTGGGCGGCAGCACGCCTACGTACGTCATCGCCAGCCCTGTTTAAGGAGTAGAACGTCAGTTACGGAGCGACTAGCCTTGCAGCTCTCGGAAGCGAGAAGGAAGTTGGATGAAAGGAGGTAGCGGTCAAGGAACCTACCTCGACTTGAGCTCCCTGGTAATAGAGTCGAGAGAGTCGAGAGCTTGCTGTTGTTGTTGGGCCATGACGAGCTATGAGATGACGGGGCCCTCAGCCGCGCGCCAGACAGCTTCAGGATGGGATGGTGGTTTACGCCCGCATGAAGGATGGGGCAAATGGCTTGCAACGCGGAATCGCAAGATGGTGTCGATGGAGAGAGAAGAAGCGACCAGGGCCTCGCGCAGATCACAGTGTAATATGGACAAGGTGAAGAAATCGTTGGTTGGTTTGGGGGCGGGGTCGATTGTTTCTCGGAAGTGATGGTGAATCGTGATAGTGAATCGTGAGAACGAAGGATACCTATTGTGGTAGTGAAGCGCCCAAGTAAATCGTGAGTGGGTAGATATTTGGGGTGGATAGCGACGAGGTAATCCACGGCACTCTGAATTCCGACTTTGAAGAGCGGTAAGGATGTTTGCTTGCGACTTTGCGGTCTCACAGGCCCATTTGACAAGTCGATGGTGGTCGCGCCTTCGTATCTCGTTACTACCCTCCAGGAGGTAGGTGCTGTTGAGATGATTACAAGATGCCTAGCATTAGCAATATGTATACCTACTTAAGTACTTATGTTAGAAGTAGCGTAGGTACAGGAGAGGTAGGTAGTAGAAGGTGAAGTAGGTAGTGGAGAAGTAGGGTACTTAAGTAGGTAGCATCGCATCGACAACCACCCCATTGGAATGCTGTCAGACATTTTGCAGTGAGTGCCGCATGGACCACTTTTTACATCTTAGGCTACACTAGGTAGGTAGTGTAATAGAGCATGCGAGGCTGCTACTATATAGGTTCATCGACCTGGGCTACCGGTACCTACTACCTAGGTACCTTATACTAGCATAAAATATTACCCAACTTGGAAGCCACGCTGCTTCAAGTTTAGTCTGATGAAAATTATGCCAATTAATGTAAAACAAACAGTACTATTAAATGTAGAATTATACAGCCTGTTTGTAAATTATTAGTACCAGGTCTTTTGTCATCGCACTACACTACCTAGTACACTACTGTACTGTACTATAGTATACTAGTATCAACTTCCTAGGAAGTTGTTCCTACTTAAATACTACCGAAGATCGAGTGGGACCCGTATTTGTAGCGCTACACCACTAGGTACTTACATCTAGGTACCTAAGTACCTAAGGTTTAGGTAGGTATTGTACATACTACCTAGGTAGTCTCCAGTATGTTCCTACGTACCGTAGCTTTTATCTTATCGAATAGTAGTGGCGGGTATGCATCTTCTCATCATTACCCATACATCATTTCTCTAGACATTTCAATCTTCACCAAAAACAACTACACTACCTACTATTGAACGAGGTATTCGATTCTTAGAGCCGAATACTTCCCTTTCCTCTGTTGTTACTGCATTACTCATATAGAATCTCACCCTTTGTATCTCGTCACCAAACCGTCACTTCAATTCCCGCGATTCTTCGACATCATAAATATCTTACTATGGGTAACGACGGTGGCTCGATTCCCAAGCGGCGCGAGCTCGTCAAAGAGGCCGCCCGTCTCCCCACCGCCTCCGAGCTGAAAGCGACAGCCCTCGAATCCCTCACTCACGCCTGGTCAACATGTCCCATATCGTCCGAGCCACTAGATCCCCACAACACCGTATCAGATGCCCGGGGTCGCTTATACAATTACGAGTCGGTATTACGATGTCTGATGCCCAGCGCTGGCGTCAACGATTCCTCCGACGAGAGGCAGTCGCAAGAGGCCGTCGAATTCGCACGCTCAGGCATCCGTTCCCTAAAGGACATTGTCAAGCTTCGGTTTAGCATACGGAAAGACGAGAACCGCGGCGAGATTCGCTCATGTCCGTTAAGTATGAAGGAGTTGGGCGCTGCCATCCGAGCCGTGTACGTCGTGCCGTGTGGCCATGTATTCACCGAGATAGTCATGAAAGAGCTGTTAGCGGCTGAGAACTCGAGTCCGGACGCGGCCCCAGAGAAGACGAGTCACTGTCCAGAGTGTAGTGAGGTATTCCTAGTCCGCGATATGGTCCCTGTCCTGCCGATAGATGAGTCCGACGTCGGGAAATGCGCTGCGCGTATAGAGGAGCTTCGAGCTTTGGGCCTAGCGCATAACCTGAAGAAGGACAAGACCGCGGGCGGCAAAAAGAAGCGCAAGGCAGCGGAAGAGGAGGGTGGTAAATCACATGAGAACGTGATGAATGGTAATAAGCCGGTACAGAAGGACAAGAAGCAAAAAAGAGACCGGGGTGATATCTCGAGTCGCATCAATAATTCAATGACAGCTACACTCACAGCCAAGGTTCTGGCCGATCAGGATGAACGAAACAAACAAAGGAAGCTCGCGGCTTCCGTACGGTGAGAATCAGGTACTTTGGATTAGGAATACCGGTGTTGTAGGGGAATCATCTTTATTTAGGAGTTGTATCATGTCAACGAAGTTATGAGAGGCTATGAAGCACGGCGAGAAAATGCATCCTTTTAGTAAGTCATCCGCTCTCTATTTGAAGAAGGGGATCTGCGTCAATACCATACCCCGGTATAGTTAGAAAGTACATAGAAGCGTATGTACCGCCAAAATAGCAACTCGAATCCTGGCTCGAGCTCATTGTAAATTCGTAACCCTTTTCGAGGCTGTCACAACTCATCTCTGGCATGACCTGGTTTGACAGGTGCCTCACATGCCGCTGGTGTGCCAACTTCCATCTTGTACACACACTTCTCCTGCTCACTAACGCGCCACAACTCCTCGGTCTCGGCACACGCGAGCCATACATTCGTGCGTCGGTTAGGGCCGTTCCAGCAGTGCTGCCCATTGGTATACTCTAGCACCATGCGTTTTCCACGACCCAGGCCTTTGCCGTCATGGCGCTCTTCTTCGTCCGCCTCCATAAAGCTGATCTTGTCGAAGCTGCCCATGTTTGTGCGCGCCCCGCCCTTCTTGCTTTTCTGCGTTGTCTGGGTCATCCAGCACAGCTCGTACTCATACTCACCGGATTCGACTGAAATGCATTTGCCGTTGAGGATTCGAAAAATGTCGTCATTGCCGTAATCCTTTTCCAGATCTTTCTTTTCTTGGTCTAGCATATTCCGCTTAGACTGTACATCCCTAGTTGCGGCTTCATGGGCCTCCCGAGCCGCCTTAACCAGTTGCGACTCGCCTTCTTTCGAGACAGTATCAGCCAACATGCCATTCTCGATCAGCCAAACCCGAATGCCATTGATTTTTCCGTGGAGAAAATTCCGGAGGGGTCCAGGAAGATAAGCTTCAAAGGTGTACACTGTTCTGCGTTAGAAGAGAAAAACTACCACTCACCGCTTTGTTGGAAGACACGGGGTGGAAGGGGGCACATACGTATGTCAGTGTCAGTAACTCCGTCATCCTGGAATTCAATCCAATTAATTCCAGAGCTTTCGCCATCCTCCTTCATAATTTCTTCGAGGTCAGATTCACTGAGCTCCTTAGCTTCCCCAGTCTTCTTGGCGGCATAGTCCTCCCAAGACCTAACAGCCTTCTTGACACCCTCGTCATTGAAGTTGGGGTTGTACTCATCTTTGAAGGCAGACAAGATGCCCTCGAGTTCGGCCACTTGGTCTTGAAGCTGTCGGCGCTCATCCACAACATCGCCCAAAACCTCGCGGAGCTCATTAATCCTTGCTTTAGCTAGCCCTGCTAGCACGCCGAGTTTTCCGGCGCCCTCATTCCTCACGACCTTGCCCCGCTCAGACCGCTCAACTTCTTCGAACTTGGTCTTCAGCTCGGCCTCCTTCTGTTCCAAGTCTTTAATTTCGCCTTCGAGCTTAGAAACTCGAGTTTGTACCTGCCGGCGGAGCTCCTTGGCCTCTTTGACCATGGTACGGCGCTTCTTGTTTGCTCGTTCAAAGTTGTCGTTGCGCTCCTTCTCGATGCGACGCCACTCCTTGCCAATCTCGGTACATCTATTCTCGCACTTCACACCGCCAACCTTTCTATATTCTTCCGTGCCATCACAGCACAGATCGTAGTCGCAGACACCGTCATTGACGAACATGAAGGGTATGTAGGTGCCTATGTGACCCTTGTTGGCACACCAAAAACCGGGCAAGGCATTTGTTGTGTTGGTGGTGCCTGATAGAGATGCAGGGAGGGGCTGTACAGGGGACGAGCTATCCAGAAGGGCGCAGGCCGCAGTGCCAGGTTCATCCGAGCCATCAGGACAGTCGCAGGTGTTATCATTGACTTGTGAGGCCTTGATGACGATCGAAGGGTGAGCTATGCAAGGGAAGGTGTCTTTGATCTCGTAGAATTTGGCAACTGTAAAGGATCAATTGGTTAGCATGCGAGATCTATGCATTACTTTTGTGAGCTATTCATCCCTCCAACGAGCTGCTCGGCACTCTAGACTCAAGAAAAAAAAAGTTGCGGGGTTTAAAGAGGTGCGAGGCAGAGAGGCAGAGAGCGAGTTGTTAGAACAAGTGGCTTACACTCGGGGCCAACGCCTCTCGGTAATGAAGAAGCTTTGGCAATCCCATTCTGAGCGATGATGCCCAAAAGCACCAAGGCCTGAGATTGCCGCATTTTGGATCAGTGCGAAGTCAGGGCGGAGAGGTTGTGAGTGAAAAGGACATTTCAATAGACAGTAATTATCCAAGTAGGCATATATTGATTGAAAGATGACTGAGGCCATGTGTTGCTATTGGGGACCCCCGTTGTACCTAGCGTGTACCTAGTATGCTAGCCAATGAATGACCTGGAGAACCTGGGGGACTAGGTTAGCTTTCAGCCACGGCACATAAGGGCTACCTGAGTACCTCCCTCTGCCTAGGTATACCCAGCCACACAGACAGATACCTAGTGTGCCCTTTCGTCATGGCTCACTAGGTAGAGCAGAAGGTAAAAGGTACCTAAGACTGTATTGAACTCCATAAAATGAAGGTGTGTTGTGTAAAAGTAAAGAATACTTTAGCCCAGCGCCCCCAGCTATGACTTTATACCCTTGCAAACTTACGTACCTAGGTATCGCCATTTCGAGGACATTTCGAGGGATCCAACTCCAAGGTGATTGCATCTCTGCACTCTTCTTGGATTCACCGTCTCCCCCTTTTAGGCTCCTTTTTTTAGAACCAGGTTCGTTTTCGTAATCGCCACCTTGCTTCTTGTACTCCTTGGCTTCCTAGGTACCTAATCACGACATCAGCATTTTATCTCGGAAAGCACAAGCATAAAACCGAGAAAGCGAAATGGGATACGTAAGCAAAGTGAACGAAACATGACCGAAAATACCTTTCAAGCAGACCACTGTCCCTCTCCGCCCCCGGATTCGTTAGGCTCTCGTTTAGTTTCTATTTCCGTTTGCTGTCTTGGCGCGTCTATTCTCAACTCCATTCCTTGGACAACGATATCTTGTGTCGATCTTTCGGCGAACCACTAATTCAACAAAGGCAATTAGGAAGACCGCGAGAGAATTTGTGGCTATAGTAGCTAGTACCTAAATTTCTTATACTTGCCTCGCCGCATGCCATGCGAAAAGTTGAAGGTGTCATTATTCGAGAGGCATTCAAAGAGGCTATATTATCAATCCATGATGATGAGCCTCTCGGAAGAACTTAAATGGCTATTGAGCCATCCAATTAAGCTTAGAACAAGGCCGAGCCGCCCCATGCAAAATTGGGTGTAACCAGCTAGCCATACGCGGGATCACACGACCTTGCCAGGCATAAATGAATTGCCCGTCATTATATGAGAAGGCTCGTAATTCGGGTGTAGTGTTTTGCTGGTCCTACTACTAGCCGCAGATATCGTAAAGTATTCCTTCTTGCCCCAGTACCACGGGATACACTAAGGTCACCCGATCCCAACGCCGCCAATTCCCCAAGCACGGCGTCACAGTCGCCCAGAAACTGATACTGATGTGCCCGGCCATTGCTACCACTAAGAACATCATACCCGAGAGTGATAACCCAAAGGCCACTGACGTCCATGGGGAAAACCCACCCGCACCGCTTAGATTTGTCGATTCTGACGGAATACCAGGGCGCGGCAAGGAACCTTACGACACAGCACATCACAACATTACAACGTGACTACGTCTTCAACAAGGCTCACAGACGCAACGTGGCCCTACTGACGTCTGTACCGACCCCTGTCGGAGCGTATAAATGGATACCTCGTTGCCCGTGGCGAGTAGAACAGGGGCTTGTGGCAGCATAGGACGGACCATCTCGTCTATTGAATTTCGATATGGAATAGTTCTTAGGAGCATCGACTGCGTGGTGATGCTCAGGAAAGGAGGGGGGGAGATATCGAAAGCCTTAACAAGGGCGTTGCAGTATTAGATGAACAGGTTATCGTCGTACGTCGGGGAACCCGGGTCTATGAATTATAGTTTCGTTATATCAGGCTTCAAATCTCCAGCTTCGGTGAGGAAATATCGAACGTGCAGTTGCTTAGCATGTGTATTCCACAGGCTAGAGAAGTAATGATGACTAAAATACTGCGGCTGGGATAGAGCTTCAGTGATTTGGCCGTTGAGATCCTCCATATGCGATCCGTCATTCATAGTCTTTCACTGAAGTGGTGTTGATAGCTTCCTGGAGGCGCACTTGAAATGGTTGTATATACTGAGAGTATTCATCGCTATACTCGAGATCCTTTACCGGGAAGAAGGATGAGAGCAGCTCGCAGAATCTTGAGAATCTTGAGCGGCTCTAGTGATACACAACAGCAATGAACGAATAAGGATCCCTATAGTTCGTATTAATTGTCTGAACACAGAAACTAGGACCAAATGCTTACGATGATGCCCGCATCCGAAATAAACACATAGTCGTCGTTACAGATTCCTGCGATGACTCCGAATAAGCTCGATCGAATACTGTATCCGAAACCGAAAGTATTTATTATTGCGTGAAGAGGGCTCATAGTCCGAAGTTCCTTTGACAATTAGCATATCATACTTACTAAATGGGCGCATTGGGGGTTCGCACAAAGTTTGGCTGTCCATCAATTAGAACCATCAGCGCTGGCACACGGCTACCCGAATGTGAATATCCAAACTCCCCGAGTCCCGCCAATATACCAGCCCACAGATTAGTACTGTCAAATTTTCTGTTGCCTTCGGTCTTACTGTTAATCAGTGCTTTGCAACCCTCCGTCATGGAAGTAAGCTTCTACATAACCTACATAAAGATATGAGCCTAGCTCCTAGGCAGTACTCAGATTCGGTAGGGGTCTATATGTCCGATCTATAACTGAAGGTCACAATCTCGGGCTTATCATTTTCGTTTAGCGTTGATAGTATAGTCCAAGCAGCATTGTTGGTTGGATTCAAGAAATTGTCGTCTCTAGTCAGCTCTTTACTGGCATTCCTTTGTCCGTTATTCACTGTAGTTGGAGCGTCGATGCGCATACTGAGTGAGACATCGATAACCAAGACGATATCACAAGGAACTTAGTCGGTAGTGGGGTCCAACAGCTAGACAGGCAGTTGCACTCTCACTAGAACACCATCACCGGGCGGGCACGGCTCCTTCATCGCGTATTGATGTTTTGAGGCCCTGGTCCTCATTTAAGATCTTCAGGATTTTAGTTGTGAGGGATAGCGGGCAACGGCCGGCCACGGCAGATCCCCATAAGAATGCAGCACCAATGTATGACGCGAATAGACAAGACACAGAGTGGAACACTCGCCGAGACAGACTCATACTCCAATTGGTTCTTGATATTATGGTTACTGGAATATACATGACATATTTCATAGTGTCTACCCACTACAGGATTTGACGAAAAGGACATGTAGTATATAGAATCTAGAAGCGAGCATCGTGCTTTAAAAAACAAATGCGGTGTGAGTGTACGTTATGACTAGTAAATTCCATCTATGTCCAACACACATCGTCTATTTCTAAGGCATTTTATATATTGAGAACGATCTCTGATTTTCGGGGTACAGACTCCGTCAAGAGGGTAAGTTCATTGCCATTCGGAGGGAACCCGAATCAAGTTATATGATGAATTAATCAATTTTCCCTTCAAAACTCTACTAAATTCTCGTTATGAATTGATGAAGAAGTTGTGACTGGGCTCCTCTTCTAGCTGGCCAAGTAGGAGAATACTGAGCTCATGTAGGGCTCTTAGCGAATCGACCTTGGCAGGGTCAGTAAAGTAGACGCATTTTTGGGCACATATTATTTATTCTAGAGAGCTAGAGAACAGGAAGAAACGAAAGAAACGAAAACCTTTCTCCTATTTCGCAGGGTGGATGTAAGTTGAACATCCCTAGGTAAATTCTCGAGGCTTTCATTCTGTCCACTTCATATATCTACTACTAGACAAGGCACGATGGATAACCATGGGCGATATAGTAGTAGAATAGTTGTGCGGGAAAATTAATTTTCCAGCTCATCAATAGGTTCCGATTATCTCTCCTCTCTGTCGTTCTCGCAAACATATCTGTCCGTAGAGCGCACGGCACCTTACTGTTATGCATGCTGTTGCGAAGGACGGTATGAATAGGTAGTGTTCTAGAAGTGATACCGACTATTTCATCTTTGCTATACTCGAGGATACCCGCCGATAAAGTGCGATAACCGGTATACCAACACAAAAGGGTTTTGGACGGTACAATCAATACCCAACCCAGAACCACGCTTCTTCCCTCCCGCCCACATCGCTTATGAACCCACTACACTACGAGAGTGAGTAATGAAAGCTCGTAGAGGCAGGCGGCGAACAATACTAGGTCTCTCAAATATGCTGCGGATGTCCCCTGCTCAGCTCCCAACAAGTACATGCGCCATGTACTGCATACGGGTTTAAGTGGCTGATGAGGCGTCATGGTAGATTAACGGACCACCAAATTGGAATCAACCAGCCAGCATCGACTCGCCAGTACTTGACAGGCTTGTCGACGACACCGGTCGATCCAAACACCGGAGAATTATCTTGGCGACAAGCACTCGTCTTGCGACATGTCGAATCTTGACGCCACTTCGGAAGTCCTCGGAGCGAGCAAAAGTTGTTCGGATTAAAAGATGACCGTAGGCTCAATTGAAGGGTATCTGAAGGGTATCTAAGCGCCGCCTACCGTGGATCGTCTGTCTGTCTGTTTGTTTGTTCTCGTACATCGCAACACCCGTCACCCATTCCATACATTTTGTTGAGCAGGGTTCCAAAATCCAAACACCACATTCCAGAGATAGATGACCTCTCCCAACCAGATACACAGTATGCCTTTTTCGCGCGATGTGAAAATCAACCAAGCGGCTTCATTCGAACCTGCTCGTACAACATACAATGTAATTAGTTGTGTGCGAGTTTGCCTCAATCTCCCTCAATTTCTTCCTGGCTTTTGGCAACGCATTGTTTCACGCCATCAACGGTGACTTATAACTGGGATCGGATTAGTGGACCGAGTACATGGGGATGTGAAGATGGCAGCTACTGACCGATTTTTGACATTTGCTTTTTTGTTGATAGCGTTGAGGAGGCTCGATTAAGCGCACTTGGCGCACTCCTCGTGCTTACACCACGAGCAGCTCGTGTTGATGACGAACACACCACCACACTGGCAACAATGAGAGGGATACATGTTGGTAGATTCGTCGATGGATAAAAGTAAGTTACTTAAGGACGGTTTGACAATAGCGTATAGTAGAGTGGTAGTATCGGCGGGGGGTTTTTTATTTGAGTGATTGATATCAGCTCTTTCCTGGAAGAGTGGATTGCTGTTGGGTATGTGTTAGGGGAGAAGGAAGGAACGTGATGTTGAAAAGTTGGACGATCTGTTCTTCGCTTTACCTATATATGCCTCAGTGTGCCGTAGAATCTGAGTGTTTGTGTGGTGTGGTCCCCCCACACACATCTGATTACTTTTCTTCGCCGAGAGTCTATTTCTCCTCGAATGTTCGGTTCGGCTGAGCAACATCGGAGGCGGATGGTTGGCTGGCGTTGATTCCGCCCTCCCCAGCGTGGGCTATGAAAGTAGGGAGGGTAGGCTGTATCCTAAGTCTCTATACATTTTTGGACGTCACCCAATTAGTGGAAGCCTAGTGACAGCCTAGTGAGGCGCTTACCGGTGCCACAGGTGTCCAATCTTGGAAATCCTGCACGAGAGGAAAGGCAAAAACCAACAGCTACCCCGCAGACGCCACCCCGGTAAACTGCTGTTACGACGCCGATTCGTGAATTACATGAATCACAGCTGCAGAAGGTCGAGTCTGGGGGCGGTGTCCGGTTGACTTAGCGAAGGCTTGAGTGTCCCTGTCTACCTAATCCTGCATTGGTGATTGATCTCTCCTTGTGATCCTACTGGCGGTTTTGCTTTTCTGTTAGTTGATGAATACACCTAATGGAAAGATGTTATCACTTCAGTTAGCCTGACCAGAACCCGACCTCGCAGCTACTTATTTTCGGAACAGTCTTCTTGGTATCGTCTCGGTTCTATACGGACTGGAAGCTAGATTGGCGATGCGACAAGATGAAAGAAACATACCATGAAGATTGACCCAGGACCATGAGAAGTTTGGATGAGATAGGTCAGGTGAGGGGGCCCCAAGACTCAGCTTAGAGTTGTTGCCTTGAGCTGATTGACCTGGGCAATGCAGGTGACTGTACATGCGAGATGACAGTCGTCACAACGATAAATTCGCGCCCATTGAAGGGTGACGTCGTCTTACGCCGACGGCCATTGCCGGCTAGGAAAGGAAGAAACGATAATACCTAATGCACTCGGGCAATCTATGAAGGAATGTACACACAGGTTGGGCCTCATATGATATTTGCCTCTTGCCACCGCTGATCCTCCTATGGCTTAGGCCGATCTAGTTTAGATATACGCTACCCCGCGGGGAACCCGGTAAAACCATGGCGCTGGATGTTTTGAGTCATTTCCTACTAGTAGGAGATACGAGGCAATAAGAATTGACATGCCACTCCCTGAATGTTGAAAACTTACGATCGTGTCGGCGTGTACCCTAGACTAACCTTGGTTTACCACGAAAGGATTGATACTCGGTGTATTGCATAGGTATTCTGCCTTTACTAAATTAGCACCAGATAATAGATAATGACTTCCCGCCGCGTTTGCACCCCTATAAGATAGATGATTGAAAGACGAATGTGTAGTCTCTCTAGTCACATTGCTCTAGTTGCACACGCACATGCTGTTGTTATAACTCAATCTAGGTAGGTGTTACACCACAGTTTGCATATTACCTACTACATAGTAGGTTAATCAATTTAGTGGAACGGATATGCGCAAAAAGCCGACATGTGTCACTTTTTGTCGCATTGAACCGTGTCGCAGATGGTTCGTGCGTGCTTTACGGCGAGCTCAAGAGCATGGATTTGAACAGCCTGATTTGTTGTTGCACAGCATAGGACTGTTAACGATAAGTTATTCGGATACCCATGGCTTGTTTCCGTTTCTCTAAACTGAAATGAGTATGAAATTCGAAGAGTGGAAAGAAATCCTCTTCCCGAATATTTGTACTAGATATACCCACGATTATACTTATTGAAGATTTCTGTTTCAAACTTGGAGACGTCGTTACTTTCGGCGGAATAATTTTTCCTTCTTTTTCTTTTTAAGATGCGGATATCTGACTGCTAGATTGATTGGAAGTGCTACATAGGCATATTACTAATAGAGAATTCAAGGTTACGAGACCACGACGACAATGTTGCGAGTCGCAGAAATAGTGTAACAGAAACACGGTCGGCAGATCATAATACCGCACACACTTGGTTAGCTAGCCACGACAGTGTGCTAATGACTTATGACGACGACGCATTATCTACAGTATATGTTTCAGCGATGTTATTTCCTTAGTTCCCACGGTTCCGCCCACAACAAGTACTAGGTTGGGTACATACTATGTAGGGGTATGTAATCTGGACTCAAACGACAGCAGTCTCGGTATGTAGCTATGCAAGTAAAAACGGCAATGCCGTCATCTCTCGTAAGCTTTGATATTACACAAGGCCGATCACCTTTTTGAATATGTAGAGAGGATGACGTTCTCCCCGCAAGGACGGGGCAGACCACGTCGTGTTTATAAGTATAAGACATTTAATTTAGTGTATAACGCATACCACAAGCGGATTGACACTTTAGCTTGGCGTACCTTGTAAGCTATTTTTTTATACAAGGGTACTTACTCCACTTTTTAATAACTTTGCAAAAAAAAGGTTGTACAAAGCTAAAACTAGTATTATTAAATTTGTAATTACATAAAGAATTTAAATATTTTTATTTTATTTTCTAGCTATTTTATTTAAGCCTGCACTTAAAAGTACGCTATAAAAAAAACTAGCTAAAAAATAAAATAAAAATATTTAAATTCTTTATGTAATTACAAATTTAATAATACTAGTTTTAGCTTTGTACAACCTTTTTTTTGCAAAGTTATTAAAAAGTGGAGTAAGTACCCCTGTATAAAAAAATAGCTTACAAGGTACGCCAAGCCAAAGTGTTAAATCCGCTTGGGTGTTAATCCGCTTGTGGTATGCGTTAATCGAGATAATGAATTTTACTTCTAAAGCATTAAGAACCGCCTTAACTTACCTACAGTACACTGGGTATCTTGCCCTCTCATGTTTGATAAATATTTTTTATCATTATTATTATTATTATTATTATGAGAAACCGAAGTGGCTCCGTTCACCTGGGTCGAACCAGGGGAAGGAATTTTTTTTTAATGTTCGGATCCCACAAGGCCGATAGATCAACATTCTCCCTGCCTCAGTCATTGGAGCTAGAGCCTAATTTAGGATCGGTGCGAACCGGACACTCGGGAAGGGTGGACTGCAATGCAATGTATCTTCTCCATTTTGGCTTGAGAACTCGATAGAGCCGGCGTCGCATGACATCGAGTCTGATGATGTTTTGGGATAATTTATTAGCATAGTACGCCCCATTTCTGAACTAATATGTGCATGGTGAGACCTCGTTCTTGGTGGACATGAGAATGTAGGAATCTTCTTTCCATTTGCGAAGTGAGTAATCGAAAGGGGGGAGGAAAAAAAAAGTATCGAGATGAGATGGGGCCATTTGCTTGAACGCTGATATCGATTTTCCCAATTCAATTTTCGGTAGACTACACTCCCTATCGAGGTTTAGCTTGGCATAAGTAGGTACTTATAGCTCTAATGTAGTCCTAAGGTTTTCTTAACTAGGATAGGGTAGTCACTACTTAGGACGGCTGAAGGCGCCGTAAAGCTGAGATAATGCTGGTGAATTTAAAAGATGGGCGTTGGATAAGAATCTTCAAGAAGCTGACTGACAAAAAATCAAAGAGCGAGCTGACTAACTGAGCTTGTGAAATGCCTCCACGCCTCCACATAAGCCATGTTTTTTTTTTTTTGGTTCAGGGGTACTGCCGTAGTGTACTCGGTCCATGCATCTTTTGACTGCGGTGGTCTACTAGTAGGTACAGTAGCGTGGTGTACCGTACCTACATAGGTAGGGATAAACATGGTCAAGCGCCAGGAACAGAGACTTCATTGGCCCGCGGATTTGCAGATTGATCCGAGATAATGGGACTTGCAGACGAATTGATACCAGGGGGACCCTGCATACCTTCTTAGACACACGCCAACGGAGGTAGGGAGTGCGCGAGAAGAAGAATTTAGAGGGGAGGAGAGAGTCGTCTTTCACTGTGAGCATACTGTAGGCACCATGAGCACTGTGTTGGCTGCTCTGAGACACCAATCGTTCCTCATCGAGCCCCTGCCCATTACTGTCTTGAGCTTCATCCAAGTATGACTGGCTGTGGTGCTGGCTTGGCAAGTTTTACTCTCAACGAATGCGACCTTTGTCACATCACTTAGGTACACAGCTTCCTGTAGGTCGGGCATTTTCGTGGGCTGTGGCTGTACGTATGAGCTGCATACTAGGTAACTAAGTGATCCGGAGAGAGACCGTTAGACAATGATGGATAGATCAGGAGAAAAGAAGAAAAAAACCCCCCAACCCCTTCCCAAGGGGAAATATTCACCTAAAAGATGATCGGCAGGTCGACTCGACTAACGACGTGATTTAACGACGTGATTTAACGACGTATGACGTTCGCAACGTCGCCTTTCGTTAGACGAGTGTTATTATTGCGACAAACAGAACTACTGCAGTGTAACGACCAACGAGGCATGTCTCGGGGCTGCATGCGATTAAGTAGACACAACTTTAAGTGCCTGCCTATGCGGTGGGATGCGTAGTGAAAAAGTTTGGGACCTTGAAGTAGGTAAAATGGATAGGCGTTTGGAGATTATTAAATACCATGTTGCCCGAGACTATACCACCACTTCTTCTGCTTCTGTACACTAAGGTGACTGTGTGTACCTAGGTATTCAGTTTGAACCATGGAGTGAGTATCCAAGGTATGTTAACACTGTACGATGTGCTTGGTGTAAGTTGATATTTGTCTATGTACGCTATACTGCCTCCACACTGCCTAGGTAGATGAGAGGAATTAGACGCATAGCAAGGTAATGATGAAGAGTTGCCTACACTACCCAAATGAAAATCGACCAAAGTAACAAATAGCAACTCAAGATGCCTTACTATACTTCCTAGGTTAGTAGGTACCTACTCCCTCTCGGTTCGTTCTATTCGTGATGTGCGGCTGGCTGGAGAGTGTACCACCACAAGGTAGTGTAGTACCTAAGTAAGTAACGAGAAAAGGGGACCGACCCGAAAAGCGTCAGCTGCACATGGTCGACAAGGACTGGCGGCAGATCGTCTCGGACGGAGATCAACCAACCACAATTCTGGGAACCGTGTTTTCGCCGCCCACCGATAATGACAGCTGCCATGTTTAATTGATGGATGATCTGTGTAATCCCTCTTGGTATGCTACCTGTACCTGTGCGGATACGGAATGTTGCGAATCACATCACTGACAATTGCAATTTACGGCAGGTAGTGTAGTGTACCTGCGTAAGTACACTACACTACAATACAATAGAGCAATGTCGATTCTCAATGAAATTGACATCATACATACTATGTAAGTACTTAGTACACTACAGTATCTCGATCGTACCTGAGGCCATTCTCCCTTTTGACGTACACTACAGCAGGTAGTGTATAGCTAGCTAGACTGAATGCTTATGTAGTGTACACTGTAGTCTATGGTATACATACACTGCATACCTAGCAAATATGCGCTATAGGCTCTATATTGTGAGTACTTTCTACATAGTTACGGGCCCAGATACAGTGTACGCATATTGGAATCTACTGTAAAAAGACCCATACCAACACTAGTAGTGTACTTTTTACCCAAGCCAAGACGGTAATCTGTAGTGTAGTGTACCGTGTGTTGCAATTGCCCCTATTTTCTAGTTACACACACGCCCCTTGCAAGGGAGAATTTTACCAAGGTCGTAGTGTAGCGTAGTATTGTAGGCCGTATCAACTGTCCAGGACGTGGGATGATCAAACCGTTCACAGCACATGCAGATATACACTACTACCTACCTACCTACCTCCTAATGGTGAGTGATGTGTTGGGGTACCTACTATGTAAACTGGACGCCCGCAGATTTACTCTGTGTACCTATCTACTCGCAGAGGAGGTAGTCCCAGGCTTTTTACCTTCATAACGTAAATAAATACATATGTGTCGACCTACTATGTTATGTACCTAGAACGTTGGTACTAGATGGGTCTATGTACTATGTAGTGTAGACCTATAGTATGAGGTACCTACACAAAGTACCTTACCGTAGGTACCTAGGTATCGGAATCGCTAGTGTAGATGTATATTCTTTAGCTCCAGGTACCTGAGACAGTGACCCCAGATCCATGAGCACTCCTCATTTCCACGGGTCGGGGTTTTTCCTCGCACGCTCTGTAAAAGCAAAGCAGACCTCTCCTAGCAAAGCAGAACTACTGCATAGCATAATCGTCAATTGCTCCCGCAACTGGCTGGCACGTCCCTGTCCATCTTGTTTCCTTCTCTCTCTCTCTCTCTCTCTCTCAATTTCTCATGTCGAGACCCGAGACCTTGCTCGTGGACCATTCTTTACTTGCCGTTCACTTACCAACTTACACTCTTTTTTGATCCTATCTCTCTCATTTTCTCCCGACCATAGCTATTCCTTTCTGTCCTCTACGTGGAACAACCGCCGGGCCCGATCACGGACCAACCGACGGAGAATCGAGTATTGACTTGCCCTTCACTCGCGTCTTTTCATTTGAGCGGCTCGAACCACAGATATCGAAGGACGTAACACTCGGTGCCTCGCGTATCGTTACAACCCAAGCGACAAGTCCTCGAGAAATAGATTACCGAATCGATTTTGCCCATTAACCTAACATCGACCTGACAACGAGGCAATTTCCCAGTTCCTATCCCGGTTTGAATTATAGAGCTCAGCTGGTACGACATCGGATCACCACATTCACTTGTCTGCAGCCAGCCTACTGTGCAGGAACCGTTGACACCTCGTACAACACGACCAGAACCACGACAAGGACAATAAGAGCGCTGCCCGGCTCCCAACTACGATATACGAGACAATCCCCAACTTTGTTGTCTTGCCTTGTTCTCAAAAGAGCCAACTTTTGTTTCTCGTGCGTACGTCCCATTCGCCTAACTCGTTGGTCAATCGCAGAGGGTATCCACTCTGAATCTCTCGATTGTATGACCCCCGCCTAAACATTGCGTTGCGTTTCGTTGCCCATTTTATGCTTGGTTTTGCTGGCCAAAACTAGCCTGGTTCTTGGTTCTGCTTTGTTGTGAAACACTCCCGGCACGTAATCTGCACCGCATTCCCGGCTCAAGTGACGCTGCCTTTTGGCACGACCTTCATGCACCAAAACATAAATGACGATCCCGGGAAAGCGGATCTAGTTGTCTTGCTGTAGCTCGGCCATAATTGGGTCTCGGCTGTCAGGTCTCGACTCAACTTTTCCTATCTCAACTTGCCACCGGATACCCTGCCACGACCCCCTGGGACCGGACCCCCTTAAGACCCCTAGTCACTTCCATGTACTCGAAGGCTATACTAACGGGAATGTTCCTTGCCGTATAGAAATACCACCAGACCAGCTCTCACTACTTCGGATGGGTATTCTACCCTGAATCGGGACGTCTATAGAATTCGTGATTCGTGACGGCATCTTTGTCTCCCGGACACGTGGTCTCCTTCGTCTCAGTCATAGCGCCCGATCATTCACTCAGAACTGATTTGATGGCGAGCTGTGTATGATAATTTTCAATACGCTCTAGCAAGTCTTGTTTTTATTCAGTGGCTTGCCACAACCTCGAAAAACTCATACGGAACAGGATCAACCGGATACACGATGAACCGCTTCAGGACTAAGAGGAAGGGTAAGGAGGAAGATGGCGTTCCCCGCCCCTCACAAGAGTCGGAATCTTCAATGCCCTTTCTCGGCTTTAGGAAAGGGAAGAAATCGCAAGAAAATGAGAAGAAAGAAATCGATATAGCCGCAGCATTGCCCTCCAATGATGATTTTCGCACCAGCCTGCTTATGACTGGGTTGTCGGCACGATTTTCTATGCTACGAGAGCAAGACGATCCCAATACCAAAATTGGCAAAGCGAGCGATGACAGCGTTCTATTCCCCAAGCGTCAGTCGAGAATAGATTTGGCCTCATTCCGTGGTCTGGGAGATATTGCCGAGGTTGAGTCGATCAAGGCTCCTCCGCCTTTCGCTCGGATGGATTCTTACCATTCAGACGATGCAGACTTGCTCAACGCGGGAGGAAGTATAATGAGTCGCGCCAAACCCACCGAGGGTAACAACCTTTTTGGTGGACGTCAGAAAATCTATAAAATACCTGCTAGTGCCAACTCATCAAGAGCGCTTGATGGCGGTATGGGTGGTCGTGCACTATACGACGATGATGTTGCACAGTCGGCCTTCCAAAAATGGAGACGGGCAGAGAAGGAGCGAGAGCTATCACAAGATGAAACAAATGAGGCAAATACGCAAGACGAACAGAGAAACTTTTCAGCTGACCTTGAGGCTCCTCGCTCAGAATCGCCAACATCAAGTAGTTACAGTCGGAAGCGGGAGACCTCTTCCACATTGTCATCCACACCATCCGTTGCGAGATACTCATCAGCCGCTACCTCGATCACATCCTCTCAGCCAACACCCTCCTTAAAAGACTGGCAACTACCAAATGGTCATAGCTCCGGTCCTGAGCGAAGTGTGACACGAACGAGGCGTCTTTACGAGACTGGCTTCTTCAACCAAGACGCCCAGGAATCAGTGACCGGTGGCCTATCGCGCATGGATACTCTCCACCGACAACGACCATTTGGCACACGAACGCCAGAGTTGGGTCAACAGTCTCCCTCTCTGGGACTTACAGATCGGCTAAGCGACGAGCGAAGACTTCTGGCTAAGGCTAGTGCCCCAAATCTTCGCTCGACGAGTCCACCTACAAGTGCCTCGTCAGCAGGTGCACCAAATCTCGGCATTCGAGTTCCTAGTGTAGGGGAGAGCAAAACAAATTTCGGTGGTGCTCCACCTTTAAGTCCCCCAATTAGCGAAACGGATGAAAACTCTATTATGCAGATCAATCCAAATGATCTGGGCAAAGCGACAGCTCTTGGAGTATTCCAGAAACCTGCGCAACCCTACGACGAATCTAGATTCGCGCAGAGACAATTACAGTTGCTACGAGGACGGGAGACACCCACTCAGAAGATCCGTGACGAACCTAACCCTCCTGTATCAAGAAATGAGTCTAGATCTTCTCGAGAAGAGAGGCTCGATTCGCCAACAGCCCCTGAATTTATGATCACACAATCACCTCGGAAGATTGGGGCTCAACCCACGTCGTTCTTAGTTGACTCAGATGGAAGTGAGACGTCGTCGATGGTCTCGCCGAAACCTTTACCATCCCCCCAGATCCATCTCCGAAGACCCTCTGATAGAGAACATCCAGCCTTCCGAGATTCAGCTGTACCTACACCACTTTCTCTCGATGTGAAAACCCAAGATGAATCATTATCCCTCGCGGTTGATTCCAAAGGGGCTTCTCCCGCGGACTCGCCGACTCTTGGGCCCGTAACAAGTGGCTCTGGTCTGAGTGGTATGGTGCGGCAACATCTTCGGGCCGATAGTAATGCCTCATCGATCTATGGAGGTGTGCCTCCTACAGCTGGTAATGAATCTCGGTTCCCCGCTGACACGACTAATTCGCATGCCATGCAGGAGTATAGCACAGCCTCGAATCCCTGGCAGGGCGAGGACCATGGCCATGATTGGAACTTGGACCTAGACGTCAACGAACCCCTTGCGGACAGCGACTCGATTATTTCTGGTGCGAGTAGGCCTACTGAGTCCAAAATAGATGTGTCCCGGTCGAATCATGAAAAGACAGATGAATTCGCCAGCCAGCTTGCTGATGGGGCACGGCGAATACGTGAAAGATTGACCTCATACGTTGAGACCGATAGCCGTTCTTCGTCTCCGCATAGGGTAGGAGAGCAGATCGATGCAACTGATTTAATACCACTACCAAAGCCTAGTGGGCTTGGTGCCATCTTACGTCCCAGAAGTAGCAGAGGTTCTCTAGTCGATCGTGGCCGAGACCCATCCTCGACAAAAGCATTCAAGATGATGGGTATTAGCCCGGGGGATTCCAGAACAGGCAGTCCGGGAAGTGAATCACAGAATGGTCAGACTCAGGCAGACGAAGAACCTGGGCAAGAGAGAGAAGGCAAAGAAATCGCCCAGGGCGGCGATGACCAGCCTTCAGGCCTTCTTCAATTTCGACAAGCGAGACGGGAACTCCAACGGCTCAAGGAATTCGAGTCGCAATCACGGCACTACCCTGCACCGCAAGGACCTCCACCGGATATTCCGTCTCCACAACAAAGGACTGCGAGGGAGCCTGGTGGCCTGAGGACGAGAACACCCAGCCGAGAACACAAGTCACCCCCCGTTTATTATCAGCAACGCATACCGAACGAGGAGCTGTGGAGTGGTGACTCGCCTCCCAACTCGCAAGGGCTATCTCGGAGTGATCGCCAACGCAGTGAGTCTGAGTCTAGTCATGAAGCACGGCCTAACAATAGAGCAACGCGCTCCAATGATGGCTTGATGAGTCGGGAAAATATGCATCCTAGTCTTGCCGGGCCGCTGCCTCGCCCACCAATCCGATCACCCGGGCTACCAGGCACTGACATTAAGCGTTCACATATCATGCCTCCACAGCCCCATCCTAATGCTACAATGAGGATGAACCCATCTAACTTTAACTCTAACGGTAAATTATATGTACCTCGGGCCTATGAACCCGGTCAGCCTTCCCCCGTCTCACCAGGATTTTCCCCTCTAGTTAACTCAGCTCCTCCAACCCCTGGTACCATGTCACCTCCTCGCGCGTCAGCCGCTCAAAGCCTCAATCACGACAATTTAACTAAACCCGTTTCCGGCTTCCAGGATGCTATGAGGCGTAAGGTCAGGCCGCAGGAAATCTCGGAACCTGCTCTAGTCATGTCGACCTCTCGCGTTCCCACCATGTCCTTGCCATCCAAGGTAGAGGGTAACCGATCACACAATGAGAGCAGGCCCGCACCTCCGCTTCCTCCAATCAACCCTAGGCGGCGTCAGGACAGTACAAAAGTACGAACAGTTCTAGAGTCATTTGCTCGTCAGGGACGAGATAACATGGAGCGTGATACTCGCATAAGCACGCCAAACCTTCCTCTAGGCCAGCCACGGGGCAATAACCCCCCTATTAACGTTGGCCCGCCAACTTCAAGAGTCGTTGTTACCCGGGGGAGGAATATTCCGAACAACACGGGGCTACCAGGCGGTATGATCTAATGCTAAGATCTACAAGGATGACTCTCAGTTCATTTAACACCTTGGTCAGATACGAAGACCCACCCGCAAATTTATACGATACCTTCCCCCCCCCCCTTTTTTTTAAACCTGATACCGGGGCTCAGTCTCTAGAGGGATATAACCTCTATACCTGTACATTGTCTTTTTTTCTGGCGTGTCTTATTCTCCTTTCCTACTTTAATTCCCCAATCCTTAATTAGGCTGGTCTCGGAGTTATCGGAGGCAATGCTCTTGGTTGGGTTGGCCAAAATATGAATAGCACAAATGGAGCTGAGGTGTTTGATATTTTTTTGTCATGTTCGGTTACTCGTGGCTCGGAATAACATCTTCGATGTCAGTATCCTGTAAAGGCATAGGGGCCATCGACTGCCTTTAGAGTTGGTCAAACTGTGGTGGCTAAACATATCCGGAAAGATAAAGTAACATATCACGTCGAAATGTATCTTCTATACGTATACCATTGCAAATTGAAGAACTTCGTAAAATATTTGTTTTGTAACCTCAATGGCTGGCTCTTATTGGATTGATTATTTTGCGCAACCTGTCTTTGTTGCCTTCGTGATATCTTGGTATCTATTACTTATTTACAATTTCCGATGGGAACGTCTAGATTAGACACCTCGCACATGCCTACTCCCTTTTGATATCCCGCACCATCCAAATATTACCTTCGCACTCGCCACCCTCGATAACACGGAAACCGACCTTCTCGTAAAAAGGGACGACCCTGCTGTTCTCGCCGGCCACGCCGATGTGCTCGCCCCCCCCGTAGTCCTGCCCGCTACTCTGCACGCTCGCCACGAAGCGCTCGATCAGCTGCCGCCCCCAGCCGTGCCCTTGCCACTCTGGCAGCAGGTCGATATGCATCGTCGCGCGCCACCGCGTCGTCACGGCTGATTTGTTCTCGAGGAGCATCCAGTCGGCGCGATACGCGTTTTGTGCTAGTGCGAGGGGGTTCACTTGATCGTTAGATGGGTTACCCGCGCCTGTGGATGTGAGAGTGTTCGTGGGTATCATCCAGGGCTCGCGGGTGTTGAAGCCTGGCGCTTCGACGTCCCGGGATAGGATGCTGGTTACGTAGCGCGGATAATCGGCTACGAAGGAGTGGACATCTGGACAGCCGACTGTGATACTGGGGTTAGCGTGTTTCCAAGTCTTGTGGAAGAAGAGCAATCATAGAGGTTCATCTCGTCTCGTTCTAGCATATTGGGTCTTGACGTGCTCGATATATTCCACTTGATGTAAGGTACGGAATCACGAAAGATACACGGATCAGTCGGTCAAACAGGCTCAGCGGTGGTTATTGGTACTACCAAGCTACCTGCGTATCTCTACCTTCGAAGGTGCCTAGAAAGGGAAGAAGGGATTTAAGACTCGACTTACTACAATATCCCACGGCTATTCCCGTGCCATCATCTAGCACAAAGCAAGTGGCTGGGCTGAGGAATGTGTATGGATGTGTCCAGAGGTAGGGTGAAAGCTTGGCGGCTGCGGGGGAGGAGGCGAGAGTGGGTGGGAGGGTTGCGATACACTAGGTTTGATTGTCAGTCTTTTTTTTCTATCCATCCAGTTACCTGTATTACTATGAATTAAAAGATCCAGAGAACGGACGATCAGTACCATTGTCTACACATAGAACTGGTAGAGCTGCATAAATGAAGATGTGCATATTACCAAGAGGTTGAGAAGAGTAACGTACAATATGCGCGCAAGCATCGAAGTCGGAATCCTTGTAGAGTCGGATGAACACCATTATTAATACTGGTTATTAGAAATCCTGGTCTTCTAAGCTGGTAAGCTATATATCATTGAGATTGAGTGAGGATATGTAGTTTAAAGGTCTAAGATTTAGATTCTAGGTAGACGAATTCTTGCAAGGCCCCAACCCTCCACTTTCCTCTTTTGGCTAATTGTCACATATATTCTCGGCCGGCTGAATAGACACTGCGTGGAGAGGATAGAGCCGCTCATTGACTGGCTCACCGCCTGAAGGTCTGGCACGACAGCGAGGAAGGGCCAGAATTTCATCGAGCTGACTTTAATTAAGTATCTCGGAAACAGGATCACCGACAACAGTACAAAAATCAAGAGAGGAATGAGCACAAGTAATATCCGTAATATTCTCTCAGGTTGATTTGGGGGCTGACGTTCCAGGATGTCGCTCTATTAAAATAGTGTCCCCATTCCGACATTCATTCGAGTGTTAAAGGCCTCAAGACTACCTAGGTATGTAACGTAGAGCCGAAAAGATTATTAACAGGTATTGGTCTAGAAAATTAGCTCTTGCGGAGTTCCAATCCGGTCCTCGCCCCGGTAACCACTATGTTGGTATTTATTGTTAAAGATCCGATCTTAGGCATGTCTCGTTTTATTCGAAATCTTTATAGCCCCTTTCCCCTCTTCTTCAGCAATAATAGGCGGGCCCTGGAGTACTGTAAAGAATAACGCATTATATCTACCTAAAAGAGCTAGTGGACATGAAAATGGCTACAGTCGCTCCCAGCCGACACTCTTGCATGAGGAACTGGCACTCTAAGGAATGAAGACTAATCTTCCCTTACTCTGCAGCGACTTGTCTTTCCAAGCCTCCTCGATATCCTTCAGGGGCACACTGTGGGCGCCCGACAAACCCCATCCCGCCATGGCGGGCACAAGCCTCTTGATTTCTTGCTGTATAATCTGAGGAGGGATAGCTCCGGGCCCAGATCCTCGGACAGTTATGTCGCGCGACCGGAGAAGCGCCGGTGGGATGGCAATCTCGTTCCGCGAAAGACTGCCAATGTTGACGTATTGTAAGGGTCGAGGAACGCTGATAGTGGATAGTAGATGCAACGTGAGGTCTCCGTAGACGTAGTCGAGCACGACGTCACAGTCCACTTGGGAGAAGTCCGTGTCTGTTATGGGATCTTTCTGCACGATGAACTTGTCGAGACCCTCTATCTTGGCCAGAGTGGCTTCGTTCCGCGCCACGCCGATGATTTTACCGGCACCGAGCGCTTTGGCTATGAAGACTGCTAGTCGACCGCTCGCGCTTGTGGCACCGACGATTAAGACGGTGTAGCTCTTTGGTAGATTCGAGGTGCGTTGGGTTATGGCCAACCAACTACTCATACCTGGGTTGACACTGGCGGCGAGTGACAGGGGGTCGACACTCTCGGGGAGAGCATGCACGGTATCCTTGGCAACGGTGATGAGCTCTGCGAAGGACCCGAAGCTGGACTGCATGTTGATGCAGTAGTACAATTTCCCGGTGGTGACATCGCGGCCAACGCAGTCTACACCGACGCTATGAGGCAGTGAGTTAGCTGAGTAGTGCTGCCCCGACGCACGGGAGCGGACAACTTGGTGGAGGCCGGCTGCCAAGACGCGGAGCTGGATCTGGTTCTTGGTCGGTGCCGGGGGATCATCCACAGTTACGTATCGTGGACCCTCGGCCCAGTCGCGAACCTGAGCGATATGCATTATGGCGGCTTAGGCAGTTGGTTTAGTCAGCCAGGTTAGGTATGTAGGATGGTCAATTGATTTCCCCGGCAGGTGGAATGGAATTGAAGATGAAAGACACTCTTATTTATATACGCCTCTGGAAATTATGGTCAGTGCGCTTGCTGATTCATCGCCATCTTATAATAGAACGAGACGAATGCTCTATAAAGATAGATGGTCCCCTTTGCTCTCAACACAGAGGAGCCATGAAATAGATATCTGACGAATTAGTGAATTTCGATATTAGATACCAGTATTTGTGAAGTGGCTGAATAAGACCCGCGTGCGCTACTGTTGGGTGGTGTGTCCTGAGTGCCGGGGTCGGGGCGAACGAAAGTGATAAAGCCGAACACTAGGCTCGGGGCCGAACTTGGGCATCTCTTTCGGGTATGAGCTATTTTCCATGGCATTCTGTTTGCTTGGAATTCTCTACATGACAGAGACAGAGAGAGAATTCGACTTGTTACATGTCTTAATTTGAAGTAAATGCTGCATAATTCAATTCCAAAGCCTAAGCCATCGATCCTGATTCCTATATTGTAGACCGAGACTGGTCTCATTGCACGTATGACGGAACGCGCCCTCGATAGGCCATACTTATAATAAGTCACACCTCTCATAAAACATAATAAAAAAAAGGCGGTATCTAGGCGAGTGGCCATGCATTAACAGCAGGGCTATGTTCCTTGCGCTTTTTTTTTTTCCTTTCTTTCAACAGACATACTTATCCTATACACGAAGATTACAGGGTGTTCTCGGAGGAAGGGGGGAAGGGGAAGGATCGTCTAGACGTGTTAGGTTAGCATACGAGCATCATATGACACAAAACGAGCAAGATATAATCATTATGAACGGATAGGCACTCCGGACATATATAAGGTTACCTTGTCATAGGACTGACCTAACTAATGGAGGCCGAAATAGAGAACAGCTTGCTTACATGGCCCCCATATTATGAAGCCCCTCGCTTCCCCCTCCCCCCACCGCTTGGACTTAAAAAACAATGAAGTGTATCATATTATTTTAAGATAAGTTAGCGAGCCTACCAGGTTAGTAAGAGTAGCAAGGGAAAATAGCGGAGATATCGCGCAGGAATCCTTCGAGGAAAAGAAATATAATCGAATAGAGCGGACTAGAATATGCGTGAATAAGATACATGCTGATTTTTCTCGTATAGTAATCTAGGTCCTTCGCGCAAGATCTGTCTAAAGGTAGTCCTACCGCGATGAAAGCCATAGGACAAGATGTCTTAGCCGCACGCCCACATGCCCGAACACACGTGTCATGACGTTGGAAGGGTAAAAATAGAAAAGATAGAACTATGAAGTTTGATAGGTTACGCTACTGGCGTATATCTGGAAATTGAGTGTTCACGGTCAGTATCGGCTATATGCGAATATGTAGTGTATGCTTACTCTACGATGCGTCCCACCGACATAGTCGCTGCAAGGCATAGACTTGAGCCGATTATCTCAGCTGTATCAAGCTGAACCGGATTAAGGAACCCTTCGCTTGTCAATGGGATATATATAGGGAGAGAGTAGTTCTCCTAACTGGCTCCTCACTGGCGGGCAGAGAAATGAAAATAGGTCTCCTATGTCTCGATGCGTTGTCTAAATATGCATATTCGGTGAAGCGAGGATCAGCGGGGTGGCAGGGAGCTAGCCATTTGCCCCTTTTAAGACGCCGATAGGACAGAACAGCAACAGTTTTGAAAATTCATTGATTTGTACTCATGTCTACCTATTATGTTTAATATAAGGAAAAATTAAAGTAGTCCAGGTAACGCCGTCCCAGTGCAAAACCGTTACGAGCGACATTATGGGATGTGACCCTCTCTCCCCCGTCTATCTGTTATAATACGCACATGCGTTACGTTTGCATACATAACACGACCCTATCACACGGCCTAGTCAAAAGGAAATATCGCCTTCGATGGCAGGACGCTTTGTACGCACAAACTACGTCCAAATAAAAAATCTATGAGTTATAAGCCAAAAGGGGTTCGCTCTCCATCTCTTTCTCCTTATGTCTATGTATAGGTATGTAGGTTCATTGTAATAGAATAGAAATATGTGGTCTAATGATGGCACAAGAAGGGCATTGATGTGTCGGAGACGGTTGATTTACTTTCTAGTAAGAGATGGATAGGTACGTGGAAAAGTGAAGAGCGGGGAAGAGGTATCTGTCGGGATGATTGGCCGTTTCCTTTATTCCTTCTTTGTCTTCTTCGTCTTGCTCCAATTCTTTGGCACGCGGGTGAGCCAGTAGAGGAAGAGAGCGCCGAAGATGTTAAAGGCGATGTAGACGAAGAGGAGGCCAAAGTTGCGCCAGCGGTCGTCTAGAAATGCGTTGTTAGTCATGAATGATAGGAAAGGGGGTGTGATGTGTTAGCAGGACTTACCGAAGATGACACTAGTCTGAGCGAGATAGGAGTTCGTCTCCTTGACGGGACAGTACTGGCAATCAGCCATGCTGTTTTCGGTGCCCTCCACGAGGTAGCCGGCGTATTGAAGCTGTGTTGCCATGTACGACATGCACGTTTGGTTGGCAGGAGGGTCGAACGTCAAGATCTCATTATTAGCGCACGTGACGCTCGTATTACCCACACTAAAGGACAACATCGACGAGACGAGGTATGTAAAGGGACTGACACGATACAAGAAGATCCAGAACTGTGGGAACTGACCGGGACGAGCGAGGACACCGCAGAAGATGAGGCAAAGGGTGAAGAGAAGATTGGCCGCGTTACCGCCGGCTTCGGCTGTCTCAAAAGCCGCGATGATCATGTGGGTGAAGGTACACGTGAAGAGGAGGAAACACCAGATAAGTAGGAAGACGAGGGCACCACGCTGCGTCGTCATACCGTCATCGTACGTATTTCGGAATAGACCCAAGGGGTAGTACCACCCGAAGTACATGATGACGGCCATGAGAGTATTCCAAGGAATCTCGACGAGGATCTGCGAGAGCATAAAGACCTGCCAACTATACACCTTGGACGGGCGCTCGCGCACCTCGTAGAGCGACCGTTGGACGACGAAATGCGGCATCGTCTGCTGGACGAGCTGGCCGAACACGGTGAGCAATTGGAAGACAGCGAATGTCTGGTTCTGAAGACCCTGGATCGTGTTGGGGGCGCGGAAGAAGACGAAACCGATGAATAGGGAGACGAAGGCACAGAGAGCGGTTTTAGAGTAGATGTATGTCGGGTTGCGCCAGTACTGTTGGAAGACACGGTGCGTAACCTCCCTGAACTGTAGCCAGAACGGAGCGGCATGTTCGCGGAAGGATTGCTCGTCTTGCAGAGGTGGAACCTCGGTAGCATTGTCCTTCAATCGTTGCAGTTCGGCCTTCACCTGGCGGTACTCGGGGCTCTCGCGCCACGTCTGGAACCAGTCACGGTCGGTTGTGCTGCCAGGAGCGGCACCAATAGCGTCCAACATCCATTCAGCAGGGTTAGCAGTGGCGGGGCAAGGAGGCGCACCGTGGCGTTCGAAATAGCTAGTCAAGGTCTGGGAGTTCTCGCCGATATCACCGAAGTAGACGGTCTTACCACCCTTTGCTAAGAAGAGGAGTCGGTCGAATCGCTGGAAAAGCATGGCGGAAGGCTGGTGGATTGTGCACAGGACGGCTTGTCCACTCTTGGTCAGTTTCTCCAGAAGATCTAGAATGGCCCAAGAAGTCTGGGAGTCGAGACCAGACGTAGGCTCGTCAACGAAGAGTAGTAGCGGCGGCTTAGCGGCAAGTTCGACACCAATGGTCAGGCGCTTGCGCTGTTCGACGTTGAGACCTTCACCGAGAACACCGACGACGGCGTCGGCATACTCTTCCATATCCAAAAGCTTGATGACCTCATCTACATATGCCAGCTTCTCCTCACGCGGCACGTCGGCCGGCTGGCGAAGAATGGCAGAGAAGTTCAAAGCCTCACGAACAGTTGTAGTTGCGAGATGCAGATCCTGTTGCTGAACGTAACCCGTCTTGCGCTGGAAGGAATCGTCACAGGGCCGGCCGTCGACGAGCATATCGCCGGTGATAACACCCATCGTGATGCGACTTGCCAAGGCGTCTAGAAGAGTGGTCTTTCCTGCCCCAGAAACACCCATGAGAGCCGTGAGCGTACCTGGCTTAACCCAACCGTCAACGTGATCAAGGATGCGTCTTGGTTCACCCTTGATCTTAATATCGTAACAAACATCATCCCAGTGGAAGACACTCTTTTGTTGCTCTAGTAAACCAGCTTCCTTATTGACAGGAGAAGAGCGGCTTGCGTTAGTAGCAATTGGACCGACACGAGGTCCCTCGCCCTCCTCAATATCGCCTTTACGCTCTTTGAATTGAGCGGGTTTGTGGCCGCGTCGGAACACAAGAACTTCTCCCTTCGACTTCTTCTCGGAGACAAGCTCGGCAGCAACCATGTACGTGAATAATGAAAAGAGCATAAAGGCAATAACGATACCTAGGTTTCGCCATTTATGAGAGGCGTAGTACTGGAAAGCCGATGCAAGGTATCGGTCGCCATCGACCACCTGTGAGCCAGCTACACTCCCTACGGCGCTACAAACCTGGTTGGCTGGATTGACGTTGGCGTATTCAGGACTGAGCGCAGGCGAGGGGATTATTTCGGTACATCGGAACTGTCGACCAGAAAATTCGTTGACCATCATCGATTCGAATGCGTAGGCAAGGGGATCAACATAGTTTAACCAGCGGCACCAGCTCAACATATAGTCGGCCGGGATGATGAAGCCGGTGAATACGACGAGATCGAGGATGAGAATGGCAGCCGGCACCAGAGCCTGTGAGAGAGTTCTTGATGAAGAGGCAATAGTGCGGAAAATCATACTCATGGCTAAGACAGTTAAGAACGAGAAGAGAAGGAAGAAGAAGAATGCACCCGGTTCACGACGTAGGTTCGTTAAGAAGTACAGCGACGTGTTGAAGACGATAGTATTGGCAACCTTGTAGGGCAAATCGCAGAGCATAGACGAGACGGCTTCGGCGGCGGGGTGATATAAGGCGTAGCGGGAGTGCTTCTCGACAATAGGGCGTTGAGCATAAAGAGTAAGAATCTGCCAAGTGTAAATGAGCTACAAACTCCAAACCAAGAAGCGATGGGAGGAGTGGATCATGAACTTACTTCTAGTGCACTAGCAAATGCATTCAAGAGACAGGCGAAGAAAATGAGGGCACCCCTTTGGTAGAAGCTCCCGGTGGTGGGCTGCAGATTGTAGAAAACACTGCCTACGATGAGAGACATGATGAAATTACCAATGAGAGCGCCGATGGTGATGCTGGGGTCGCCCTTAAGCCGGAGCCAACCTCGCCAAAGACAAAGCCGAATCTGTTGCATAAAAGACAGGGTGTACGGGGACTTCGGCCGCTGAGCCCTAGCCTGTTGTTCTCGCCTAGAAGCACGGAAGGCCTCAGCATCGGGTCCATTGATGGGGTGCTCTTTCTTGTACTCTTCGATTTCGGCTTGAAGGGCCGTATACTCGGGGCTGTTTTTCCAGGCCGCGGCAAACTCATCAGGCGTACGTGGTACCTTGCCCTTGAAGCCATCTCGAACGATACGCTCGATTGGGCTTGTCATGGAAGTCAAAAAATCAGGAGTTGTCTGGCGCGCAGGACACTCGAAACCCAGATTGATAAAATATTGCTTAGCCTCTTCGGTACGGCCAAAGTAGATCTGTCGACCTTCGTACAAGACAGTGACCTTGTCAAAACAATCATATCCTGATTGGGGAGACTGGTAGATGGAAACACAAGCCGTATTTCCAAATAGCTCCGTTTGGGTTCGCAGGGTTTTACAAAACTCTACGGCGTTGGCACTGTCTAGACCTCGTGTGCTGTTATCCCAGCACTGCAGGGGCGCACGACTAAGTGTGGCCTCCGAGATGGTGACACGCTTGCGCTCACCTCCAGAGACACCACGAACATATTCGTTACCCACACGCGTATTAACCGTGTGTGAAATGCCGAACATGGCCATGGTGACATCTCGCAGGTGGTTGGCATAGGTCATTCTGTCGACGCCTGCTGGGAGATGGCGGGGAGCGCGGGCTTGGGCAGCGAAGGTGAGGGTCTCGCCGACCGTCAGCATGGGGAAATGGACGTCTATTTCGGCCGTGTAGAGAGCCTCGCCTCGATGGTGCGTATGCATCTCCTTAGCGGGAATACCTTGGTAGTTAAAGTACGACTTGTTGTCAATATTGATACCGGCGGTCTCGCCGGCAATGGCCTTCAGGAACGTGGTGCATCCAGACCCGGGAGGACCCAAGACGACCAACATTTCCCCCTTGCGAACAATACCGTCGAAGTCTTGCAGGATGTCGATTCTCGTCCCCTTGTTGCCCAGGGCCCTGCGACCGATGGCGATGGCCTCAAGCCAGACGTTACCGACATCCTTCTGATAGTCGGTCGCCGAACCGAAACCATAGACGTTCATGTTCTGAAAACAGACACCAGCGGTTCGAAATTCCTTTCCCTCGCTCGCCGTCATCTCAGCCATGGCCTTGGCCCAGGCTCGGGCCCTGAAGTTGGGTGAATTCGGGTTTACCGGCGAGTTCTCATCGGCATCCAAGTAAGGATTGGTGCCGGGTGTCCAATGAGCTTGGGATTGCGTCGTGTACTTGCGTGCCAATTCATGGACGAGGGATTCACGACGCTCGATCTCGACGGCATCGTCATCGGTAGATTCATCGCTTGACCCCGACAGCTCCTTCTTTCCCACGCTCTCGTGACCGGTTTCTGTAACCGATGTTGTTCGCGTCCTCGATACCTGATTACCCGGGTTACCATGGCCGCCGTCCTCCTCTAGGTCCGCGTGCACAGGCGAGGTGACGCCCGGTGAGGCCGTAGCTTGCGCGGTGCGGTCATAATTCGAAAACCCGCCACCTGTCCACGACATGTTGACGACTTGCTGGGTCTCGACCCAAGTGATGACCGATTTCTCCTCTACTTAGTATGAAATGACCTAACGCGACTTGTGTAATGTTTTGTAAGGTTTGCGATGCACGGCCCAGTGATGGATGGGTTTGGGGACGGGCGGCACCTTGAAAGTGATACAAAAGAAGACGAAAGAGGGAGAGGAAGGATAATTAGAAGGTATTACTAGAATAGAGGATAACGTTAGTCGGAGAAGGGTAGGGTAGCATCACAGGCTCGAGGATGCAAAAGGTAAGACTTACAGATAAGAGGAAGAGAAGGTATAGGAATTGAGATGACAAGGCACAGAACGTCGAGCCAACCTCTGTGTCGTGTTTCTCGTCTCAAAGAAAAATGAAGTCTGACCTGGGGGCCCTGCTGGATTAATTATATAGTATGGCGCTTCGTTCTCGTTTATTCCCTGGCCAGGGTCTCTTCCTGTAGCGATTACGCCACGACAGCTTACACTACCATGATTACACTAGGAGTATCGTGCTCTTGGCGGGGTTGTGGATGGAGACGAAGATGGACTAGACTAGGTTTAGTGTGCTCGAACCAGTGTGGACAAGCCGGGATAGGGTTGCTAGAAATACCCGGAAATGGCAACTAGGCCAGGGATTTGCATAAAAGAAGTCGGCGCGGCGTAAGTAGCGGAAAAGAAAGCGATCTTCAAGGGCGTTGCAAAGGGAATTCCGGAGTGTCGGGTAACAAATAGCCAGGTACTAAGCTACCTAGTCCATCATGTAGCAAGCAGTATATTGGAGTACTTGATTCGGCAGCTGGCGTATACAATATAATATACCTAGGTAGTGTAGGTCATGTATTAGGCTAGCAGATGATCCTACGCTGCATAGAGGTACACATACTACGTAATGTGATAATACTAGGTATTAAAAGCCCAGGCAGCCCCGAGTGTGTCGGTCCGGTCTTTGGGGAGTAATCGAGAAGAGACCTGCGAAAATTATCAACATCCCGTCGGACTCTTTGTAAAACCCGGCACCCCGCCATCCCACTCTCTGGAGCTAGTGTAGCTAGCATAACCTTTTCTTGGTCCCTTTTCCTTCTCTCCCTATCTTTATTCATTCTTTATCCCCCCACACCACCAAGCCTTTTTTTTTTTTTTTTTTTTCTTTCTTTCATCTTTCATATTGCAATGACGAATAGATCAGCGTGTTACATAGGTAGTAGTTGCTTCAAGTCGATACCTGGGTACACTACAATGTGATGCAAGCCTGGGCATTCAATGCGACCAATCAATGTGTCCTTGCCGTTCGCATTTTACTTTGATGGTTCCAAGCGTCCCATGTAGTCGGAATTGCACTTGCAGAAACCGGGCGCTGCGGCTGCAAGTCATACAACATGTCATAGGTAGTCTTTGAACTTTATTTTGTTATATCTTTATTTCGTCTTTTTTTATGTCGCGTTTCGTGTTTTGTGTGTTTTATCACATGCGACTTTTCTTTGCCCTTGGTTTCATGGAGTTATGCGACTGTAAATTTGAATACACTACCTAGTGTATGGTAATGAGTTTATGCTGGTTTCCGAGGTAGTCTACACAATTTATGAATCATTGTGAATCAGTCAGACACTATGTAGGGACTAACGTATTAGCCACCCTTTTGGGCCAGCCCTTTTCCCATACAACATCGCAATTTTTAACCAACTACAACTCCGCCGCAACACGAAATAGAAAATCTATTTTTCGATACGATATATATAACGATACGGCGATACCAAATATAAAATTCAAAAAAATTAAACCTTTAGCGTAAGAAAGGAAAAAATTATTATGCTTATAAGCCATTTAAATTTAAGTGGCTTATAAACATAATAATTTTTTTCTTTTTTGCGCCGCGTAATTCGCTCCTTTAATTTCGATATTTGGTATCGCTATATCGTCGTATATATTGTGTCGAAAAATGGATTTTTTATTTCGTGTTGCGGCAGAGTTGTAGTTGGTTAAAAATCGCAATGTTGTATAGGAAAAGGGCTGGCCCAAAAGGGTGGCTAATACGTTAGTGTTCAAGAGCTGATCTGACAACATGGTGGGTGAGGAGAGGGGGGAACCTTTAGATCGGAAATCTTATCATCCCACATGGCGTCGAATCGCGTTGTTATTTATTCATAATAAACAACAGTTTGGTAGGACAGGATTGTGAGGGCCAAGATAAGCAAGGTAAGAAGGTAAGAGCCAAGATACTGACCGGGCATGTCATAAGTGGTGACAGCTGATGGGAAAAACTTGAAGTCGGTAGTGTAGTGTAATGTAATTGTCATGTTCAGTGTAATACATACACTACTACATACCTACCTGTGTGGGCATTTACCTAGGTTAGGTACTTGGGTCATTTTGTTACCTGTAGTGTAGCCTGTGGGAGATGATGACGATTCTACAATGTTTCCGATTTTGTGCTACGCTTCCCGGATCCAGGGCCCTCCGACACTTAATGTACAACTACCTACTGTACAGTACTATAGTACCAAAAAAAAAAAAAAAAAAAAAAAGTATCTCAAAGGAGAAGAAAATATGACAATCAAGTAAAAGAACCCCCTTTTCCTAACTAGGTTATCTCCTGGTATACTACTGTACTATAGTGTACATAGTAGTCTGTTCCACTAGTGGTAGCGTAGCACTGTTTTCTCATTTCCTTTGCCACGAGGGCCCTTTAATCGCTTTAATCGGGTCCTGATCGGGTTCTGGCAATTGTCCGGCACCCCGTCGTCTAGATCTTATACATAAAAAGTTGCCGACACATCTGAGAATGTCACCCATCAACCCCGTGCGGTGTCCGTGCTCGGCGCAACAACTCATACAACGCTTTGTTTCCAGAAGCTGCTCCCGGCCCCAACTGATTTCGTCATTCGTGCCAACATCAACCGTTTCTGTCCCGTGCATCTACCGAGGGAGAATGTATAATGCCCGCCGGGCTTTTATCATAGCGACCAATGTCTCCTCTTTTGCATTTACAACAACGACCCTTATCTGCCTTTACATAGTAGACTCCGCAAATGCAACGGGGGATTATCGTATTACCAATTCCGAAATAGGAGATGAGGATATTGATTCGATATATCATAGTAGTGTTGATTACCAAAGTGACTTGTCCGGCAACGACGGCCATGTATGCAGCCGCAATACCTGTGTACCGACTCAGGCCATCCAAAATCTCCTCTTGGGAATGAACATTTCACATGGATTGAGACCTGTTACCTTACACCTCTACTATATCCGTCATGGGTTCGAGACTCGTGTGTGACAAAAAGCACACCAGAAATATCGAATAGGAGCTTCACTTCGTTTTTATTCTGGGTTCCGTATGTCCTCGGCCCCTTTGGACTATATACACGGATGTCCGAGGCACTATTAGGTGAGGTGAGATAAGACGCAACTTTCGGTCCTTTGTTATAAGTGGATATGATACAAATACGAAGATAGGAATCTATTCCAGCCAATGGATAGGAAGCTGATCATAGCGCGAGTTCTGTTTACTTTGTCAAGTTCAGTATATATATATACGCGAGTGGTTTATCATGTGAAATGGTTCTCTAAGTAACGTAATTAGTGAATGGTAGTATTGGCCTGTGTTAGGTGCAATTTACAATTTGAATGTATAACATCAGCAAACGATAACTGGAAAATATTCCGAAGTTTCACAACATCTACTAGCTACCAGCTAATAAGTAGATCGATTAGCTATTAGCAGGAACTAAGGGGAATTCCGTTCGGCGAAATAATGCTCATACAAGTCATATCATGTCCAAGGATAAGGTGCCTTGGAAACCCCTCAACCCTAGGTTTCTAAGTCAGACGTCTCCCTGCCATAGTTCTATTCAGTTCTATTAATCTCTGAAACTCCCGTGTCTCCAGGGTGCCCACAAAGGCTCGATAATCACACTCCTGTTGATAGGACCCACGGTCCTTTCTCACCCACACAAGGCGTTTCCCATCACCTCTAGCTTTGCCATTCTACCGTCATTAGGGCTCTACTCCCCTAAGGGCAGTCTAAGAGTCCCTCTAGCTTGCGGTTAAAGTGCCTACCAGCACGCTCCAGGTGTGTGTTGTATCATCACTACTCCATTTTGCTAGGTTGTCACCCAACAGTGAGAATTAAAGGCTAGAATGTGAAATAACCGTGATTAAAGATTCTTGGCCATGGTTGATAGAAGAAGTTCGAGGACGCCGTTAACACCTTAAATTTTAAAGAAATGACTAATTGCACTCGTTAAAGCAGAGCCGATCTTCATTTAAGCTCGGTACTATGGGGATATATACAATACGTGAATAACATGCAAGCCACCACACCAGACCTGAAGCGGCTGAGTGACTAAGGTGCAGGAATGGAGTTGTATCTCTGGTGAATGGACACTCGTTCATTTGGAGCGGCCTAGCTCTTCTACTCTCTAACCTAAGGAAATCCCCAGTCAGTCTCAGTTGTCATATGCCTGTGAAACTTAATTGTAAACTTGAAAATAAATTTCCATTCAACGTAGCTTAGACGTCGACATCAGATCAAGAACCCTGGCTTTGCCACCAACCATAACTTCAACCATGTTCTCTCAACGCCACAGTGTGCCGAATGAATAAGATTGCTGACTCTATCCTGCGCTACAGCATTACCAATTACAGTAGTCATTTAGAAAACATGTTGCTGACACCATCAATTCTACTGTTTTAGAGACCAAGCGTTGTGTGTTTCTGCAATTTCTTGAAATGACGA
This sequence comes from Xylaria digitata, assembly GCA_022495195.1. Lineage (NCBI taxonomy): Eukaryota > Fungi > Ascomycota > Sordariomycetes > Xylariales > Xylariaceae > Xylaria > Xylaria digitata. Next base: position 121,014 of record MU377063.1, read on the forward strand.
GTATGATGTGCCCCAGGACTTGAAATTTTAAGCTTGAAGAATGTGTTACGTCCCCTTTTGGAATTAGCTCGGACCGACCTGTTCCGAATGGTCGATATCAATATGGTGTGTCAAATGTACACTACTATTTCTTAAATAATAAAGACAAACTAGATGAGCATTGCGAATATGAGAATAAATCCCGAAACTAACCCCAAGAGATTTGTTATTGCAGTCAAAATCCAATCCAATTAATTATCCCTAAAATGAAAATGAAAATGAAAAATTTCTTCGCTACACTACCTACTTCTATTAGATCTCAATAATCGGAACGACTTAAGGGCAACAAAAGGATTAAATCAAAAATAAGTAGTGCATAGGAGATAGAAGGAGCCTTCCATGTAAGATACGAAACCTCTCGTCTTGTGTATGAGATTCTCGGCTCTCATGTTTTCGTCTTATACTTATATTATGTATTCGTCGTGCCTCAATAGATCCAAAAATCTCCCTAATAATATGACCCTAGTAGGTTTTCATTTATCCACACATCTTCGGTGGATAAGCTAGCTATAACCGATGGTCGTTTCCAGAACGGCATCCTCAGCATCTCCTTCCTCCTATAAACTATACTCAAGATAGAAACCAAGCAGTGACACTCTTAGGTAAAGAATTGCCCCTCCACGTCTCCCCATTCATCGCAGTATGGGTAACACAAACGTCATTCACATGTTCTCAATAACCACGGTCCTAGCCCCAACCAAATTCTTCGACGCCATAGACTGAATACCGCAATAGATGTCGTAGCTATAGCTCCCTATCCTACTCGGTATCACCGCGTCCTTGGGAATGAACCTCGAAACCTGAGACAACATGCGGTATCTCATCGTGAACTCGTATGTGCCGCTTGCTAAGTTGGCTATGAAGGACTCGCGGCACGTTGCGGATCCTCTAGGTACGTATAGTTCGAAGGTTCCGTGTGAGCCCTGTGCCCATATATCAAGCGTCCACAGCGGGGGGGCCCTTCGGCCTAGTTCTGTAGTGGTTTTATTGCGTTCTTAGAAGATTGCTACTAGGAGGTTGAGGAGTATGTCTGCGGGAGAAAAGTGTTGGCCATCTTTTCTAAGCACACCTATCCTGAGTAGATGAGCGAAGGAATGATAATCGCAAATAAGTAGAGGGTAAGGGATTGACTGGATGAGTTATACTACAAGGCGACAATAGCTCACAGAGTACTTAGTCATGTCCTAATGTTTCCCCGAATAAGCATTAGGAAAGCTAGTCAAAACGCTCAGTCTAGATTACCCGCATAGAAATGCCACACCGCGCCATCAACATACACACCCGCCCCGTTAACGATGGTCCGCGGGCTCATCAGCATTACGTTCATCGTAGCTGGGGTCCGAGATCGTGACATCTGTCGCGGGCACGGCTAGGCGGCGGTTCTTGAGCGTCGACGAGGACGGCGCCGTAGTCTCGGCCCCATCCCGGATCGATGGCTATTTCAGGGGCGGTGAAACAACTCTTCGGCACGCGTGATGCTACCCGCATAGTAACTATTATGCTGCTTTTGCTTCAAATCAACCCCAATGAAGTGGGTGGAAGAGGAGATTAGTTAAGACAAGTCTGATCTATGTCAACTTGCTAAATTAGATAAGCTTGAAGCAAATCGACATGCTACGCTACACTAACGACTTGTCTCATATTATATTAACGAGGAACACAGTATTTTAGATAGGACCCTAGATATTATTATGAACTAACTCGATTTACGGATTAAGCCATAATGGTAAATTAATATCTGAGCTAGAAAGGAGGCCAAATCAATTCAGCCCTGTGATAGACACTCAACAATCCTCGCAATATGACGGCATGGTTTTTACTACGCCTGATCTCAAACAGTTTGAGATATTTCATGTATCGTGACGCATTCATACATCTAAGCTTATACCCCTTCATGCTCGCCTAATTACTCTCACCAGGATATTGATTATAACATTGCTCTGTGTTCAATCGGTAGGCGTATGGCTTGTAAGCGCTAGAAAGGTCTTTGCCTCCAATCATTCATTCCTCCTTTATACCGCTCGCTTGTTCAAGTTCATCCTCCTCCTCGAGCCCCCAGTCTCTAAATCCCGTGCCCCTCATCCAACTAATCCCTTTCCGGACGTTTGCCTCGCGAATTGCTCTTGCGTCTCTCTCATATACGGCTCCTGTGATGGCCAATGCAAGCGCGAATAACCAGACGTCGCCACCACGCATAGCACGCCACCACCGTCGCTTAACGCCCACTTTCCATAGCGAGTCGACGCTGGTGCGTGCGGTATATAGGAAGATACTGCGGCCTTCACGCCGCTCAATAAAGGCCCACAAACCAGCTAGGAAACCCCCTAGGAAGAACCGCTGAGTGGGGAGGAAGGCCCGGGGTAGCCATGTCTGGAAGAGGCAGATACTCGCCCATGCAGTAGAAATAGTGCCCGTGGCAAATGTCGTAAGGCGAAGCGCTCGTGATAATAGACGGTTTAGCAAGTGTAGAGGGGCGTTGTACAGCAACTTATAACGTGGTAACATGAGCATTGAATAAAATATTAAAAAGAAACGCCCTAGGCGTGGGAATGAGCGAACCCAGAAGGTGAGATATGTCCGTAAGCATGAAGGGTCTCTGGGGTGTAGACCAGCACAGCTTAGCGATGCGATGATGGGATAGGCTTGGGAGGTGAGCGGTGCGAGGGTCGTTAGTGTCGCCGGCAAAGTGGGCTCGTCAGGGAAAAGAGTTGGTGAGATGAACGGCCTATTGACTTTGGTTAGCGGCACTTCATACCGAAGAGAGAAAAGAAACAAACGTACGGCCAGTTGAGTTTCGCCATCTGAGCGAGGCTGTCCACAATATCCCACGAACCAGGCCACTTTACACCCGAAGGTAAGTTCTCTGGCGCCCCGTGGAGATATGTAGTTGTATGCTTGAAGATGAGATCAAGGAACCCGACGGGGGAGCTTTCACGGTCAAACGCGACTGCGTGCAGCAGCTGTCCCATAGCCAGGGGCTGAAGCATCCAGCTTCCAAACCACCATGGACGCTCTCTCTTCACGACGCCACTTCCTCCAGCCCTGGCCCGGAAGCCCCATATTGAACCCTCGTCCTCAAGCAGATTCCAACCAAATTCCAAGGCGCGAAACATGACAGAGATCATGATGGTTAAACGTAGTTGTTGTGCGGGGTAGATACCTAAGGCGAGGCCGGCGAGACCGGCTCCGACCGCCGGCGCATAGGGCGATGTGAGTGTGTTCGAGGTTCGAGGGTTGCGTTCACGGAATGGGGCGGCCGTGGGATCGAGCAACTGAGCCCTCAAGCGGGTGAAGAATCGGAAGAGTAGTCGATAGAGCAGCAGGATGGTGGATAAGGAGAGCGATAGTCGGAGAGGCGAGGACTTGTAAAAGGGTTGTTTCTTTTGTGGAGAGCTAGATCTATGATGAGGAATAGACGATTATCAGCCGGTTGTGCGTAATCGCATCATAGTATTGATACTCACTCCTTTCGGCCCTTGATACGCGCGATGAGCATCTCATAGGCCTTGGCTCCTATACCCGTGGCCACGAAGACACGCAGGGTGTGTCGGATGGCGCGAGCATTGTAGTTATCCCCTCCACCTCCTGGCCCGAGGTTTGGTGGTGTCGCCTTCTCTTTTCCCTTCCCCTTTCCTCTGGGGACGTCTCGACCCAGGGAACCTCTTCGGCTGGTTTCACCATTTATATACTTCTCGATAGTATTTACGGTGGGCGCGCGCTTCCTCAGGATCCGCGAGCGCGATATGACATATTTGTGAAGGGTCTCGTACTCCCGTGCCGAGATGGTATATCTCAAGGCGTTACGAAGAACGGGGTCGACGGCGGATTTGGGTTTTGGAGCCGACGCTGCTGGTGGCCGTGGCATCGCGTCGGGGGCGGGGATCGCCAGAGGCGGAATAGAGGATAATCTGGGAGGGTTCGAACCATTCGCCATGTCGACGATGGACGCGCTATTTGATGTGTATAGATGTTATACAACTATGTTGCGGTTGATGGCATGCTCGAGTCAAATGGATTGATTAATCGAGTTAGTCGAACGGCCATCAGCACAATAAGTGCCTATTACGCCGGCGCCAGTGCGGATTATGTATTCGAATTGGACCGAGAATGGATGTTCAGCCGTGGTGGCAGCGGAATGAGAGCATGCTTAATGAGGAGAAGACGCTGGTATGAGGCTGGTGGTTCAATGTTTCTTCGCGACTCGGTGGCGATAATAGAGAAATGCAGCTCGCTGATGCGCGGCGAAATGAAGTCAAAGGCAGATTTATAAGAAGCGCACATGAAGCAATTCGTACAGATTAGAATTATTGCAAGACAATGACGTTGGAGTGTAGCGTGGTGTAAGTGAGATGCAGTGAGGTAGAGTGTACTATACAGAGCGAGTGAAGACTGATAGATGGAAGGGAGTACATAAAGTACTAGGTAGGCCCATTGGTAGGCACCTTGTACCTAAGAGGTAATTGTACCTACACATGCATCAGGATGGAGCCCACCTGCACTGGCCGCCAACCCCACTTAATCCAATTAAAAAATATCCACAGTGTCTAAGTTAAGTTTAGTTTCTAATAAAATATGTACTGTTTAACTAAATACTTATATAAAATAATTATTAAAATTGAAATTTTATAATTAAGTTATATAAAATATATAAATATTATAATATAATGTAAAAAATAACAAAAATAATTATATAAAATAATTATTTCTTTTATTTTTATATAGTAAGTATTATAAGTTATGTAGTTAACAAGGTATAAGTATATATTTTGGTGGTGTATAGTTATATATCTGGCGGCCAGTGTAGGTGGGCTCCCAGGATGGGACAAGAGCTGCAAGATTGAGCGGAGAACGCCAAGGAATGAATATGCCTTACTTGACTGATTAATTGATTGATCGTCTACAAATGAACTAACTAGGGTACTTACCAATGATTGCAGTGTAGGTGGTATTTTATGCCTCGGCCGGATTAGCATGTGAGTCTTAACCTTAAGTACCTACCTAGGTAGTGTAGGTACACTACCTACTGGGAAAATTGGTGGGGGTTGCATACCTAGACTTACCGGTGGGTCGATCCCCAACAGCCCTATAGTTGTACACTACGCTTTTGGCTCACCTCCTAGCCGAGGTCTGCATGTAACTCACATTTCTGGTGTGACCAGGTCGCATTGGCAAGAAGATGAATAGAACTGATGTCAAGATTGCCTACGCTATGGCTATTTATTCCCATAGCAATAGGCCCTAACAAGTAGCACGCGGCGAATGTCAACATCGTCTGAAAGACCGCCACAGCTTCAATCCTTGGTTCTTACTATGGAGATGCAGGGACAGCTCCGTAAGTCGTCTTGATATATATGGGGTAATGAAAACAGCCTCTCTCGTCCCCCAATCCCGTGTCATTCTTTTATATGGGCTAATTCATATATTGTTCACGAGACAAAGGGACGCCGGGAGATATTACAATCAACAATTCAAGGCATATCAGACAATAAATCACTTTTTATAGGATTCGGAATCTAGAGTTCCTATCGAGTTCTCGACTGCTAAGCTGTTAACCTTGAACAGGTTATCTCAACATCCCGGACCTATGTTTCTCCAATGCACTCCGGGTCCTCGAGGATCCAGCAGGTACAGCTCGGCGCCACCACCAACTCTAAAACCAACCCATCACATGAACAAGGCTTTTGCTATCCATTGCACCACTACCAGGGGAGATTACTCTCGATTTCCGAATTCATAACTTCAATCGTGAACCCAAGCTAACCGAGGTTCTAATGAGAACCCTCAAAGGTCGGCATGCTGAGTAAAGGGGTATTAAGTTGAAAGTCGCTCAACATTCACGCCGACCACAGCCCTAATCTTCTGTGGTCTAACTAACTCTTTGGTGATTTTCCTGTATCCCTTTTGTCTCTACGGATTCATGTCAGCCATGGTGTGCTGTAATAACTTTTCCTCCCCCCTCCCACACCCCTAAATGCCAAATGATTTTTTTTAGAGTGTTATTAGAACAGGCGTTGTCGATACGTCGAAGTTCGCCGTTGTTCGTCCACCCTAGTCAAGTATGTTCATGTAGAAACAGGAATACACCAACAAACACCGAACGCGATGCCGACTGAAAACCAAACCAAATGTCAATGCCCAAGAGCCGTCATGCAATGCATTGTAGAAAATATTTGCTTAAAGCGTCCCGAGCGAACGCTTCCTCGTTTCGTCACGAGTCCCGTCAGATCCTCCCCGGGACCAGCCACTAGACCATTGAATCCGGGATGTCGTACGGGGGCGGCGCCCGCTGCGGGGTCGGCTGTGGTGCGACATCGAACTGAGGGACCCATCTTCGTACGATGCGTGGTGTTTCGTCGCGAGTAACATCCTCTTTCCAGTTCAGCACATCCCACGGCTCGGCAATAGTGTATCGATGTGGTGCAGACAGGCGGGACTGGATGTCGCGGGCATTGGGGACAGCCTCGGAGCGAACAGCTTCAACAGCACGAAGACGCCTTGCTTCCCGCTCAACCACGACATCAGCTACCGCATGATACCGATCTTGAGCTGAGTTCCAGCCCGAAACGCCATTGCTACCAGATGTCAAGACCTGACACAACTCATCGTAGGGTAAATTGAGCAAAATGCGCGACAAGATAGACGAACATTGTGCAGGCTCACGACTCATCAAGGACCCATCATCCGGGTATGCGGCAGGAAGATCGCCGAATTTAATGCTAGATAGACGAGCCTGCTTCGCGTTTTGACGTGTGATTGTGCCTCTAGCAATGGCGGGCGCCACTTTGTCAACGGTGCGTGCGCGTGTCGGAGTGGTAGTGGTACTGGTAGCGGCGCTCATTGGAATTCTCGCAATCTTTGGGTTCTCTAAAACCGAGGTGTCGAGTTCAAAGTTAGGAGGAAACTCGTTGATTAGGAAATTCAAAATAGCGGACAGAAGAATCTTGGTCTCGGGTCCGTATCCGAATTCCAAGTACGTAGAAGGCAAGGCTTCTTCTGGCTCAGTACTATGGTCGATGTGACGTTGAATGGTGTTCTCTAGCACAAAACCTAAGCCCGCTTCCACGGTCTCCCATGTGAGGGTATTGGCAGCAATTTCCAAGCCTCGGATTAATACGTCCTGCATGGCAAGAATATGCCCGGCGGCGGCATAGCCTAGGCAGAAACCGAATCGGTCGACCTTGCTACCAGCGAAATCCACCCCATTGCCTGCATTACCTAACATGGGAGGGACAAGTGGATGCTGATACAAACGCTGAACCGCCGTCCACCAGGCGTCCGAGCGCAAATATGCGTCATCAATTTCCATAGTGATTGTGTGAGAGCCCCGATCCCTCGCGCGTGCAGTTAGGATGTGCTGTTTCAGGGCGGGACTACGAGCTAGTATGAGCTTGTGTCCGCTGATCTTGACGGGATGATGGCGACCCTTAGCAGATATGAGCTCCAGAACACAATCGGCGAGTTCTCCGTTATCGAACGTGCTTCTGATGTAACGAACACCCTCCATCACTTCATCCTCGGCTGTGTTGAATCGTCGCGAGATCGGTTGCGGAGGCATGAACGGGGGAAACGGGCCAGGTGGGTGCGGGTGAGTCACAGGATGCTCGTGGCGCGTATGAGGAGCATATGAACCATTTGGGGGGTAAGGAAGAGTTGTATTTTCCATCCCGTTAGGCTCACCAGAGGTATGAGAACCATGAAAGCTGTGAGGTGTTGGTGGGCCATAGCGACCGGCACCGGGGGGGTACGTTTCGATGTGAATAGGTGGAGTATGAGCTGGAGCTGTTCCATAAGCGTCCATCGTCGACATAGGCATCATATCTCGGAAGTGAGTAGTAATAGGTGCAGGGAAGCCATTACTATTCGAATGGGTATGGTGATGGCCGTTGGGGCGTGGATGACCCCGACTCTCGCCATTCATAGGAGGGTGCGGAGGCGGCAGGAAGCCACCCGGAAGAGGTACAGGAGATGGTGTGTGAGAGTCGAAGCCACCAAACATAATACCACCATTACTAAGCTGCTGCCTGTGTTGGTGAGGACGCATGTGGTGAGGATGTGAAGCATGGAAGATGGCTGGATGATGATGCTGGTCGGCTATATGCTGTTGGTGCTGTAGCGGGTGGGACAGAGCAGCAAACGAGAGTGCAAACTCTGGTCTAGTGGTTGAGGTCGCCGATTGGGGTTGAGACGCATACGGCGGATCGCTATTTGCACCTGTGCCATTTACACCTGTCAAGTGTGAGTGAGAGAAGACCTCATTTAAGCTTTGAGACGGGACCAAGTCTAAATGGGACTCACCTTGAACAGCTTCGACTCCACGGCTGGCATCGGGGGTGGGCGCCGCATTGGCATGATCGACGCCATTGACTTGCGACGGGGATAATTGGGGGGGTTGCTCAGGGTCTCGGTCGGATCGCTCCTCAAGCTTAGAGGGAGAAACGGCAGCGGGCGCGGGTGCGGGCTTGGGCTTCTCCACATTGTGACTTTTGACTTCGTTCTCGGAATTCTTGGCCAAGTGGAGTGGGTCGCGAGAGATGAGTGCAGCCTCGAGAGAAGAAGCGGGAAAGCCGTTAGAGGAAGGAGCAGTGGTCGGCGCATGCTTGGGAGCCGATTTTGCAACAGCATTTCTGGTGTCGTTGGATTGTTTATTCATGAAGGCGAGGGGAATAGCAGGGACCACATATTGTCGGCTGGCTGGGGGGATGATAGCGGATGCCGGCGCGGGCGCGGAATTCTGCTTCTTTGTATAGCCAGAAGCGGATCTTGCAGGCTTCGGCTGAGCCTTAGAGGTCGGCGCCATGATTGCTGTGTGTGCGTATACCTCCTCGTCAGCGTCCGGGACGACGAGGCGGTCGAGGAGAGGGCGGTCGTGGTGGAGCTAATGCTGCTGGCTTGCTGCGAAACTTGAGCTTCGCGAGGCTAAGGGATTAAGGATAGTCGAGGCTAAAAGAGGGTAGCCGAATCAAGAAATCAAAAGGTAGGGCGAGCAGAGCGGTACGTTGTTGAGTCTGATTCGAGATCCGGCGCGCGACAATATGAAGTTGGGCACTCGATTGTGGCCGGGACTACGACCGGGACTGCAACTGTAAACCGAGACCGTAGACCGTAACCGTAACCGTGGCCGTAACCGTAGACCGTGAGCCAGGACCTGAAGCTGGCAACTCAATCCGAGCTCGATGGTGTCATGAGTGAAGAGTGCACCATTCCCAGCCGATGCGTACTACCTTGTGTTGACGAACAATGCTAATCGAGCAATCAATGTAGGGGTATCAGGCAGGAGGGAAGATAGAGATAGTTGGCTATGCTTGCTGCGCGTTTGCGTGTGAAGGGCAATCAAAATGGCTGAAAAAAAAAAAGATAGACTGTTTGCTTGGTGGCATGCAAGAAGAGTATCAAGTATAGAGGGAGGCAGGGAGAGAGAGAGAGAGAGCGTGTATGGAAGCGGTGGTAGTGGTATGTAGGTCTAGAAGAAGAGACGGAATGGTGGCCGCTGTATGTATAAGATGACTGAACGGGCTGATTGGCCGCAACAGCACCGATATACAGAGTGTCACACCGTTGTTGGCTTGCTAAGCCTTTGTAGTGATGACGGACTGGGGGGAGAGAAGTTGACGGACGGAGACGGAGATGGGGATGTTTGAATGAAAGGATGGGATGGATGGATGCTCAAATTGATCGGCCAGCGGTTGGTCGAGAGTGGGTAGGATAGTGGGGAGGGACCCTTTTTGGGGAGGAGGACGCCGCGGCGGTTCAAGTTCAGTATTTTGGGTGCAGGGAACAGAGCTACGAATGCAGCAGCACCAGCACCAGCACCACACCAGCAGCAGAGCAGCAGCAGATGCAGATAGATGGATATGGTCCTACTGTACACTAGGTACCTGGCCCCTACATGTAGGCTTGGATTAGCCTTCAGGGTCTTGATCACCACAGGTATGTAGTGTACATAGTAACATAGTACCTAAGCATTACCGAAGCGGTTTCGGTGGGAGTAGCAGGAGGTGAGTGTAGGAGGAGGAGGCAGTATTTACTAACCATTTACCTATCGGAAAGTACTTACCTGCTACGTACCTTAGCCTCTTGGGTACCTAGCAGATGGTACCTCGCTAGCCCGAAGCCCAAAAGGAGCATAGCGGAGAAGGGGAGCAGCTAGGAGTAGCTAGGAGCAATAAAGACAAAAAAAATAATTTCGCCGTACCTTTCTTAATTCAGCTCAATCTAGGCCCCCACTTGCCCATGCCACTTGATTCAGACGAAAACAGCAAACACAGACAACAAGTAATACAGCTACACTAGTTGTAAGATGAAATCGTGACTCTACGAGATGTCCATTGTAGCATTCCAATTTCGCAATCATGTCTCATCTATCTCGTGGCGTGGATGGCTAGGGATCTAACCGCAGCAGAGTATGTCTGCGGTTGCCTGCTTGCGTCCTGGGGAATGGAAATGGGAACAGGGGATCAAGGGGATCAGGGGAAATAAATGGAAAGCAGTGACCTCATCGGCACGGCATTTGCCTTAGTCATGCAAAACAGACTCACTGGGTATGTCTCAGCTAGCTAGTGCCACGGCTATGGCTGAAGCTACCAATGTAAGTACCTACGTACCCTATCCCCTGCCTTCAATACCTAGGTAGGTACCTACCTTAGGCAACCTACTTGGTCTAATACTATCTCGATAACAAGCCACAACAAGCCACAGAAAGCCGCAAGTGATAAGAGGTAAAACGACATCCCTTGAAGACTATCTAATATATATATAGTTACTGGTGCAACAGCTTTATTTTGATCATCTAGCAACTACCCAACGCCATTGAGCATCTCCGGTATATAAAACGTATCATTTTATTCTACGGGCATGAGCAGGCAAATTGCCATATATGTGCTCGTTAGGAGGCTCGAAGGAATGTGTATAAACGAATACCAGGCTCCTTCTAAAGGCACTGGGAGAAGCCTAAAGCCTACGCCTGCATTGCCTATGGTCAACCTAGTATGACGTCTATGAAGAAGTTGGAATCTATGACTACCAAGACGACGAACCCGAGGTGGCTAGAGAAGCTGACGGGAGCCGAGTGCGGTTGGCGGTTAAAACGAATACCAGGGTCAGTATCGGTAACGGATGATTGAGACCTCGGAAGATGCGCAACTATTTCAAGACATTAGTGCTCGCTTTAGCCTCCTGTCTGCCTCTCTAGCTGTGGTGCGTGCACGTTAGTGAGTTTCTGTGCATCCGTTAGCAAGCGCCTGCCTATGAAGTAGTAGGAACATACTCGTTTTATTGCCGAGCTCGTCATTCTTTTCCAGCCAATCAAGGATGGATTTATGCTTGGAATTTACAATTCTTTCTAGTTTCCGTCCCTTATTTCGCTCTTCAACTGACCTGCAAAGCTTATCAAACCCTCTCGAGACCAGTCGCGTCTGCTGACAATCAATAAGCGAGTCATGCTTAAACCCGATCAAATTATACCGAGGAAACACAGTAGGGATCAAGACTTCCAGCCTTAAAGGGATTCCTTCTGCCTAACATAAGCCAGATTCGAGCGGAAAACGTTGATCGATGGTATGCAGTTCTCGTTTAGCAGTAAGAAATTAAAATACCCTGCTGTGTTTGAGAAGTCTCTCAGGATCGTTGAATGGGTAGTGCTCAGGTACCACACCAGGATGATTGTCTCGGGATAAATTCCCGTCCCCTTCAATCTCGCTGCAACCTGATGTACGGTCATACTGCCGGTGTTCCTGCCGTTTGAGGAGAGGATTCTTTTGGCTTGGATCTGGCTTGCTCGATCCAGGAAATGCGGACCAGATACCGTGTGCTTCAGGCCATCCCCAGAATCTAAGATGTGAGCCAGATCGCTTGCCCTATGAAACATCCAGCTTTCGGTGGCATATATAGTCAGTTAAGAAACCAGCCATCTTGCTGAAAATCAATATCTTTGATTCATGCCGGATGATCGGGAAGACTGACTAACTATTTAGCCCATTGAGCACAATATTTTTGGAACTAATTTGTCAATTCGTATTTGGCAGGTATGATTTTCCCCGGTTGTCTTCCTATGATACAAATATACTTTACATATTTTCACACATTATCAAAAGGCCAGCCCTTTAGAGACCTAGGTAATTATGGGTGTGGTATCGTTATAGCGTCCCCCAGCTGCCGTGAAACTAGGCAAGGTGGCATCAATCCGTGCCAACTCTTCATCTGTAAGATAGACTACCCTGCTATTCTCATTCGCTCTTTCCACTGTGATCGGCACCCAGGATGGGGACAATCGTCAGCATACCCGGACGCCTTGACAACGCTCTCGTTCAATCAATGGCGAGTTGGACCACCGTGTAGTTCTTCATTGTGCATAACATCGCAGCGGACATCGCGACCCCAAGTAATTTGATCCGCTCCCGAGTGCTGACAAACTGTCGTCTTAGTGATGCCCCTCACTCGCTTTACGAGCCGTAGGTTCGCCTCGAAGTTGCCCGGCTCGAAGCGAGGGAATCTAGACCCGCGGGAGACGGCGTCCTCGATGTAATCTGGCGACTTGAGCTTCCCCGTTTACATGTCTCGCCCAATCGGAATATCATATTGGGCACAAGCGGTTGCGACACCATTTTCTTCAAGGATGTAAGTTGAAAAGCGGTTACGTAGGGATTATTAGCTGCGATCAACAGAGTCGGTCATACTCGGCCCTTTCTTGAGTGATATACAGCAAAAGTTCAACTTCCACAGCCGCTATTTTCGGTATACCTGACTACCTCACGGATCGTCTCGGCTCATACCTCCGAGAGTGATCCGCCCTCGAGGTTGCCATCGTTGACGTATTCTTCTCGTATCAGCTTGAAGGTCTCTTCTATCGGCACATTAAGCCGCGCCGGCCAAACTCGAATAATTTAACATCTTCCGACCCTTCAGCTGTGTGACACAGCCATCCAAGTTCCGACGCATGTCATTTGATGGCGCATTTTCACGTGTGTTTCGAGATTCAAGGCACCATTGATAGAGATGACCACGTTCTCAACGTCCTCAGGATGCTTCTCAAAGTATCTCTCCAGCGACACTGTAAGCCCTAGAGTTGGCGGCTCGCTCCCTCGTATTAAGGAGATCGGCCCCGTCACTCACCTAGACTGTTGTACTCAAGCGAACTATAGAATTCGCTGGCGTTCTGGGAGTTTCCTAGCGTCACATGGGTAAATACCTGTCTATTGTATGGAAGCTAGGCGGGGCTACACATCGCAAACAGCAACATCAATTATACTTGTATACGCACTTCCGTTTTTGAGCGCTGTGCGCATCGTCTCAACAAAATGCTCTTGATGACAGAGAGTAACTCGCCAGATAAATCCTATAATATCCAGGCCAATAGGCTCGACTTCTTAGCCGTGGAGGCAAGGCGTCTTTGTTCTGTCGAATGGGGGTTGAGGACGCGTTAAGAGATTCTTAGAAGAGGTTATAAGCCTGTACAAGTAGAGCGTCGATAAATCAGAATTAATCGTGCGCCGCGGTGTTCCATACAAGACGTAGGTCGTAGGATCTAGGTCTAAAGGTTTAGAGCCGTCCCAAGCTTGAGTCTATATAATGAACTAGGTTACTGTCATCAGACCAGTCGGAGCGGACCTCATTTATCTTCAACCGGCGCTGATCTCCGGTTGCTGAGGGTCGGAAGCTAGCTGGAGCTATGGCTTTTAGCCAATCAACCATGCTAGATACTCCAAAATGTGCCTTTTTGGGGATTATGACGTACGGCGGCTCCGCTGGAGTTAAGCTCACCAGCTCAATGCTGCCGAAATTCACCGTTGTGACAAGGGCTTGGGAAATAGTCAATTCAACTAAGAATTCTCTTGGCCCCTCAAGGTCCGTAGCTTCTTCTGTCTTCCTCCTAGTCACGGGATTACTTAACCTTTTATACCCAATTCTTTAAGTTATAATATGATCTTTACGTCTTATTGTTAGGTCTCCTTACATTCGCGGCGTAGGTATGACTCTTTCTAAATAATAGCCCTTCGGTTCTATATATTAATACTACTTAAAGGTTTCATTTCTCATATGCGGAATGTTGCCACAGCTTTGAAATTTGTTGTACTAATAGGATCCGAGTCGTTGTTAGTGCTTGGGGCCTAGCATCAGCTCCGATATAGATGCATATCGAATGCAACTCCATATAGCCAAGCGCTATCTATAACAAGGGCTAATGGGTAAGGCTCAGAATATGACTTCGAGTTACATTAATCTTCTAAGGTGCCAAAGAGTCCTTTCGCCATTGTTCCGAGTAGCCTCCGGAAATAGCCCAAGGATTCTAACTAGGCCTATAAGCTAAACCCTTGCATTACGAACCCCTCCCCTTACGAACCACCTAATTATTTTAAAAACCCACCTTTTAAAACCCTTGTTAAAAAGTGGATATAATAGCTAAAAATAAATAGCAAGCAGTTCCAGTTTTATAATTATTTAAATAAAAATAAAGAAAAATTAAAAAATTAAAAATTAATATATATTTAATTAATATTTTTAAATAAAATAATTATAAAAAAATTAAAAATTTATTATTAAAAACTTAAAATATAAAAGTAAAAAAAAGTACTAAAAATAATTAGTTTAAAAATTTATATATAGTTTTTATATAAAAAGCTAAATTAAAATTAAAAAAAAAAATTACTAAGGTTTTAATTTATTATAATTATTTAAAGATTAAAAAATAAATACTTTTATTTATACTAACATTTACCTATATAAAATACTAGTAAATATGTTAACACAGTACAGCTTTTAAAAAAAACATATATTTTAATTCGTAATTTATTATATAAATAAAAGCGGAGCATTATATAAATTATTATTTTTATATTAAACTTATTAACATATTTATTTATTTAAAATTACTTTTATT